>CM035840.1:260173248-260333998 GCA_020510985.1 Pholidichthys leucotaenia
AACTTAATGATTTTTTTAATAATCCTCTTAAGACCACAAATGTCACTGTTTCTTTCAGTATTTGCGCCATTTCTTTGTTCATTAAAAAGTCAGGACCAATTAGTTTTGTTAAAAATAGAACTGCCAAAGTTTTGTAAAAAAGTAATTATAGTTACTGATGACCACTGGGACTCCTGACACATTATAACCAAAAGGGCTGTGACTCTACATGTAAACAAAATTGGGACTATGAGGCCAGACTGCTTCGGCAGCAAATATTTGCCCATCGCAGCTGCCAGCTTCTATTATCTCAGCACTTTTTGATGTTGAACCATTCATTATTTGTGGCTTGAGGGTCACTGTGTTCTGATGACAAGGTCGATATCCTGAACCTGGGGAGATGATTATGAGGGGAGATCTGACAGTGAATGCAGCTCAGGGATCGTGATCACCGGCAGAATTTCACTGGAAATATGTTGATAAGTCAGATACTGAGAACATGTAAGAGTTACATTCAGTATCTTTTTATTTAATGCCACATTCGCAGAATCTACATAATATTGTGCATGGAAGAATTCAGTCTGGACAAGACCTGCAGTGATTTCAAGAACATTACCTCATGTTCCCATGGTGAGTGACTCTTTAAGGTAATAGTGTGTGTTTAATAGCTTGAGAGTAGTTGATAATTGTGTCTTCTAGGACATCCTCAGAACTTCCAAATAAATATTCTCCTGTGGAGCGTGTAAATAAAGAGGCGGATTTGGCTCAGACGATTTATTACACAACTCACACAAGAAGCATGGACAGAATGACATCTCAGCAGAGACTCTTCTCTTAAGATAAGATAAGATAAGATAAGCCTTTATTAGTCCCACAACGGGGAAATTCCAGGATTGCAACAGCACAGGGATAGCAACACTCAGAGCAACAATCAGAAGGCAAGAAAAAAACAAGCAAGCAAGAGCAGCTAATAAACATATGTACGTATTACTATAAAATATATATATATACACACACACACAGACACACAGTGCAGAGCATTGTAGCTGGATGGAATAAATATATGAATATATGAACACACAGTGCAGAGCATTGTAGCTAGATGGAATAAATATGTAAATATATAAACACCCACAGTACGGAGCATTGCAGCTAGGTGGAATAAATATGCAAGTATATAAACACACACAGTGCGGAGCAATGTAGCTAGATGGAATAATATGTAGATATATAAATATATAAACACCCACAGTACGGAGCATTGTAGCTAGATGGAATAAATATGCAAATATATAAACACACACAGTGCAGAGCATTGTTGCTAGATGGAATGAAACAGCATAACCGTCTACTTAGTTATCCTACATGGTATGATTATGTGCCCATACATATTCTCACCCTCCATAGCGACCGGTATGTTCCTAGTTGTATGCCGGAGAGGACCATTGTGTAAGTCTATTGCATCTTTTGCATTCAAAAAACTATTAGTTTGTTACGTCTTTTTGCTATCTCTGCGAGCAGCCCTGCTTAGGTTGTACAGTCTGACAGCCGTTGGTAGGAAGGACCTACGAAACCTCTCGGTTGTGCACCTGGGATGATGTAGTCTGCTGCTAAATGAGCTCCTCAGTGCATTCAGTATGTCCTGCATAGGGTGGAACTCGGACTCCAGCAGAGATGACAGTTTAGCCACCGTCCTTCTCTCTCCTATCTCCTCCATCGGATCAAGGCGCTGCCCCAGGACAGAGCTAGCTTTCTTAATCAGTTTGTTCAGTCTCTTCCTATCGGCTGCAGTAATGCCACTGCCCCAGCAGACCACTCCAAAAGTGATGGCTGATGCCACCACCGTGTCATAGAATGACTTCAGCAGCGCCCCTTGTACACCAAAAGACCTGAGTCTCCTCAGCAGGAACAGCCTGCGCTGTCCCTTCTTGTAGAGTGCATCAGTATTGTGTGACCAGTCTAGTTTATTGTTCAGATGAATACCCAGGTACTTATAGGATGTCACCATCTCGATGTCTGTTCCCTGTATATTTACTGGTACTGTGAGGGGCTGCCCATGCCTGCGGCAGTCCACCACCAGCTCCTTAGTTTTCCTCGCGTTGATCTGGAGGCAGTTCCGATGGCACCAGTCCACGAAGTCCTGGATAAGCCCTCTGTACTCAGCTTCATCTCCATTGGAGATGAGGCCAACGATCGCAGAGTCATCAGAGAACTTCTGTAGATGGCAGTGTGTTGTGTTGTGTGAGAAGTCCGCAGTATAAAGAGTGAACAGGAAGGGAGCCAGCACCGTTCCCTGGGGGGCCCCCGTGCTACTGATGATCGTGTCGGACACACAGTCCCGGGTTCTCACAAACTGAGGCCGGTTCGTGAGGTAGTCCAGGATCCATGATGACAGGTGCTGGTCCACCCCTGCGCGCAGCAGCTTGTCCTTCAGGATCATCGGTTGGATGGTGTTGAAAGCACTGGAGAAGTCAAAGAACATGATCCTCACCATATTCCCGGGCTTCTCCGGGTGGGACAGAGAACGGTGAAGGAGGAAGATCACCGCATCCTCCACCCCAATGCCATGCTGGTAGGCGAACTGGAGTGGATCCATCGCTGGTTCCACCAGGGGGCGGAGGTGAGCAAGGAGCAGTCTCTCCAGGGTCTTCATCAAGTGGGACGTCAAGGCCACCGGTCTGTAGCTGTTCAGGTCTTTGGGGTGGGAAGTTTTTGGTACAGGTACCACACAAGATGTTTTCCACAGCTGTGGTACCCTCCCCAGTTTCAGGCTCATGTTGAAGATATACGTCACAATCCCACACAGCTGGTCTGCACAGGACTTGAGGAGCTTTGCGCTGATGCCGTCCGGTCCCGGCGCCTTCCTCGCCTTGATCTTCCTCAGCTCCGTCCTCACCTGGGTCCTGGTCAGGGTCAGGATGGGGGGCTGTGTGTTGGGAGTGGGGGGGTGTTGGTAGAGTGGGGAGTGGGCAGCAGGACTTGATTTCTTTAGAGGCAGCAGTGGTTGTTGTGCAGTCAGGGGGGAGGGCGGTTGGTCAAATCTATTGAAAAACAGATTCAGGTTGTTCGCCCACTCCCTGCCCCCTGTGGCCTGGGGGGAGGTATTCTGGAGCCCCGAGATGGTTTTGAGGTTTCTCCAGACCCCACTGATGTCGCTCTGTTGCAGCTTGTCCTCCATCTTCTTCCTGAAGCTGTCCTTGCCTTCTCTGATCTTTCTCCTCAGCTCCCTCTGTACGGACTTCAGCATCTCCCTGTTCCCCGACCTGAAGATCCTCTTCTTCTCTCTCAGAAGTGTTTTTATCTCAGGGTTGATCCAGGGTTTGTTGTTTGAGTGACGCCGTATGGTCTTGGTGGGAACGGATTTGTCCACACAGAAGCTGAGGTAGCCCGTGAAGGTGTGAATGAGGCCATCGATGTCCTCACCATGTGGATCGCAGAGCTGCTTCCAGGCGGTGGCTTCAAAACAGCCCTTTAGGGTGTCCATTGTCTCCTCAGACCATAACTCCACAGTGTGCATGGCCGGAGGTTGTCTGTGCACTAGGGGTTTGTACACCGGCCGGAGATGAACCAAGTTGTGATCCTATCTCCCGAGTGGGGGTAGTTGTGATGAGGTGTACGCCTCCTTAGTGTTTGCGTAGAATAAATCCAGTGTTTTATTGTCTCTAGTGTGGCATGTGACATACTGGGTGAACGTGGGTAGAATGGGAGACAGTGAAACATGGTTGAAATCGCCTGAGATGAGGAGAAGAGCATCTGGGTGTTCTGTCTGCAGCCTGCTGGTTACTGAATGGATGACGTCACGTGCTGTCCCAGCGTTCGCCGTCGGATTTGCATAAACAACAATGCAGATCACGTGTGAGTGTTCTCTCGGGAGATATGTAGGCCTCATGCTAACAGCTAGCAACTCAATGTCTTTGCTGCAGTGTCGTTGTTTAACAGTGATATGTCCCGGTCTGCACCAGTTGTTGTTAACATACATGATCACTCCACCGCCCCTAGCCTTGCCACTGTCTGGTGTTCGGTCAGCTCGTATCATGTGAAAACCCTCCAGCTCAATGTTAGCATCTGCTGCTAGTTCAGTTAGCCACGTCTCAGTAAACAAAAGGAGAGAGCACTCCCGGTATGTGCTATCATAACGGGAGATAGCCGCTAGCTCATCTAACTTTCCCAGTATCGACCGTACATTTCCCATGACAACAGATGGAAGGGAGGGTCTGTACCTTATATTTTTTGTCCTCCGCCTTACTCCAGCCCGGCAGCCGCGGCGTTTTCGCCTCAGTTCACTCGGTATGTCGAGTTTTTCCAATGGGACCGGGTGGCGGTTGAATGCTAGCAGCTGTTCTCTGCTGTATCGTATCCTGCTATAGACAGTGGCTCCGTCCACCGGCTCAGGAGACATTTAGGACGATCTGTGTGTCCGTGATATAAGTGGGGTGAAAAAAAAAAGACGGATCAAAAGAGAGAGGAAGGGAAAAAGACTCGGAATCGAGCCGCTGTTGCAAAAGGCAGCCGACTCGTGTGGCGCCGAGAGAAAAAAAAAAAAAAAACATGGCATTAACATGGCATTCCTCTAGAAGCTTCTAACACACAAAAGGCATCACATTGCATTCACTTCATTCATTCTTCACACCTCCCTGTTATCTCACTAGGGAACCACTGCTCTTTGTTCTTGTCTAAGATGGTAAACAATTATGCTCTCCCCATGTACCGCCATACCACCCCCCCGAGCATCTTGGATAGAACAATAGAATAACAGTCCATATCACCATTAAACATCAGTCCACATGTGGCTTGGGCTTCAGTCTTCTCCCGTATCTGCTGTAACCAGGGTTCACCGCCTCCGCGGCGCCGTCATGCTGGGGGGTTGATGTTTGGGGGGGGAAACTTTTTGTCTGTCCGTGTGGGTGCACTGGGGAATCCTTTCTCTGGGGAGCTCCCCGTGGGGGTCTTCCACGCCGAGGGGCCCTCGCCAACAGCACCTGCTCATCCGCCACAACGAAAGCGGGTTTGAGTCTGTCTATGCCAATCTTTTCCCTCCTACCCCCCAAGTCTAGCAAAAAATGCTTATCCCCTGTTTCCAGCACTCTGAATGGTCCATCATAGGGTGGGCGCAGTGGGGGGCGGTGGGCGTCGTGTCTGACAAACACAAACTCCGCGTTTTTCAAAGTTTTAGGCACAAAAACGCGCTGAAAACTGTGGTGGGCAGGGCCCGGCAGCGTGCTTGTGTCTATGCTACGCTGCAACAGCTGAGACGAGGAGCTGTCCGGCACGGGATTATCTGGCAGAAACTCCCCGGGCAGCCGGAGTGGTTGCGCAAAAACAAGTTCTGCCAGGGAAGCTTCCAGATCCTCTTTAGGCGCAGAACGTAACCCCAATAAAACCCACGGTAGCTTGTTCGCAACAGCACATGCATGGCACATCCCCTCTTTCACTTCCGCCCTCCCAAGAGAGTAGACGCTTTTTTTCTTCTCTCCTGCTCTGACTTTTTCCTCCCCTCCTAACTACTGGATCCCAGCTTGCTGTTGTCTGTCTGCGTCCAACTGCGACCGCCGAAAAGAAATTATGGAGTTAATAAGCTGGGCTTTGAACACAATTGACACTATTTTTTCAACAAGGAAAAGTGCTCCGGGGGAAGCTGTCTGCCCCGCTGGAACGGCTCCAGTGGGCTATTTACGTGACACAGGTAATTGGAAAATGCTGTGTCTCTCTAATCTCTCTATCGAAGATATTGAAGATTTGTTTATCTTCGTAATCTTGGTGATTGGGATAATTCTGATTGGGACGGGAATTGTCTTGGTTTACCGCAAATTGCTGAAGATGGATTCAACCTATCAAAATGCTGGCCAGGCGAGGTGCATCCAACAAATTGAAAAACTGGAGAAGACCCTGATAGCGACTACTGGAGAACTGTCTCGTAAGGTGGATTACATCATGGGTTCGCTCAGGTCTTTCCACGACGAATTCAAAGCTGCGCAATGAAGGATTAATGTACTGAATCTACAGAAGAAATACAAGTCTTCTCTGTGATCAGTCCTATTTGGCATTATTATTCCCCATGAAAATTCCTCCTGGCTGTCTGCAGACTGTGTTTTTTCAAAATCATGAGCACAAGGCCTTGGACAGCCAGCTGCAGCGCCAGATAAGATTGGCGCCAGACAGACAAAACATCTTCTGCCAAGGGTCCTTGGGTCTCTCTTATTATCATCAACACTGCTCAACACCGCACACACATTGATCCATGAACTGAATAAAGATAACACTGCTCTCTTGTGTCCTGTGAATTCTGTGTGTAGCGAATATACTGTATGTGCATTGAGCTTTTTTTTCCCTTGAACTCTTAATATTGATTAAGTATGTAACCAGTATTTTGAATCAATGATTTTTTTTGCTCCTTCCTATTGTATCATCTTTATGCGACCTGTACCCTCCTGTTGACAGGCGCGTTGCAGATGCGCCGCGGCACGGAAATGCAGGTTCATTACTGTGTCAAGTCAAATTCTCTCGTATGTTATCAGTGATCTGTTAATGTACTTGGCAATAAATCTCTTTCTGATTCTGATTCTGATTCTGATGGCTGGGGGTTTCCATCGAGGTTGGCTCCGGGGATCTTTCATCGTGTTCCATGATTCGTCTTGGGTCACCAGTGTGGAGCGTGTAAATAAAGAGGCAGATTTGGCTCAGACGATTTATTACACAACTCACACAAGAAGCATAGACAGAATGACATCTCAGCAGAGACGCTTCTCTTAAATAACATGGCATTCCTCTAGAAGCTTCTAACACACAAAAGGCGTCACATTGCATTCACTTCATTCATTCTTCACACCTCCCTGTTATCTCACTAGGGAACCATATTCAAGAAAGAAACTCAAACATCTAAATTGTTGGTTGCTATTTTCAGTGCCACCGTATTGTACTTGCGGGCATTCTCTTTTGTTTCATTAATCATGAAAAGTGTCCAATGTTTGATTGAAAATTATTTCCTTTACCAAACAGTGCAAGCAGGATTGTCTTTGCAGAGATGGGAGAACCTACCTGTAGAATGATAGCACAAAGCACTGCTGTCATCATTTGAGGCTTTAAGAAAATGCATCAAGGTGGAAAAGAATTTGGCACACATCCATGAAAAGTGTTGCTATGTCAGAGGTTGGAGCAAAAGGATGAGACCAGGTGTTGAACTGAACATACATTTAATGACCAGGGCAGTGCAGCCTAACCACACCAAACCACAGAGCAGAGATGGCCAAGAGGCCGTCCCTCCTGGATGCAACCCTTTTATAGTGGTGGGGTGACCGGAAGGCAAAGCCACCACCCCGTGCCACACAAACAAGAACATAGAACATAAACCATGTAAATAACTACATAACATTTTCCCTCCCTCTCAAAAAAGTCCAAAACACACACATACAATTGAGACCCTCACCAATTTCGAACCCGAATCATACACTAAGAAAACTAAACTGAAGTCACTAAAAGGGCCTATCACAGTCACACAAAACAACTAAAAACTAGGGGAGGACAGGTGGACTGCCATCCATCCCCCACACGGCAAGATGGATTATTCTGTCATCTGTACTAACAAAAAGTCCATCTAAAAAAAAAAAAATACTACCATGTTCCTAAACTAAACTAAAATTCACAAAATAATCCCAAACTATATATACAATATTAAACCAAACAAATGCATAACAATAAACTTATGTACACATGGCTAGGGGAAGAAACCCCATGGGCCCCCTGTACCGTCCCTTCTTTAGACTGCTCCTGAAGGTGGCTTATCTCCCGGGCTGCAGCAGGTCACCTCGGCCCCGACGTGCCTCCTCTTCCTCACTGCTGGATGCTCAACTCGTCCAGTCCCTCGAACCTCTCCCGGGCATGCCGCAGCTCGTTCGGGTGCCTCCACGAGCCATCCGACAGCTGAAGCTATGTGTCACGCCATCCAGCCATAACACGCAGCCCACCTTGGCACTCCTCCACCTGCCATTTGGCCTGTACCCATCGTGATCTCGCTTCCACTCGAGCCCGAACTCAGTCCGTGACTCCCAGTGGGGCTCTGCTCGGCTTGCAGGGTCTCTGCCTGGCACTCGCTCTCTCAGTGCAAATTGGTCTTGCTCCAACCTCTTCTAAATCCACCGTAGGTCTCGCTGATGTGGCCCCGTGTCCACTGACCCACTTCAGTCGAGCTCCAGGAACACCTAGGACCACCCTCTTGGCATCACTCGTCAGTGCAGGCGTCCCCCTGTGCCACCCAGTACCCTCGTCCAGGGGGACTCAGGCTCTTTCACTGGGGCCCTCCTGCGGTGACCCTGAGCATGACAAGGCCTTTCCACTCTCCGTGGTGCCGGGCAACTTTTCATCCCACACTGCATCATCCTGTACTCTTGGAACCAATCTGTCCTACACTCCACAGCTCGACCACTTTTTCCCCAGCACCGCTCTTAATGGCGAAGCCAAGGCGATAGAAGAGGTTGCAGCACATGATTTTTGCGCCACGGGCCATCACGGCGAACTCCAAATCAGACATCTCCGTCAACTTGTACCGGACCGTTAGTCTGATTGTTCATTCCGTGGCCAGCTGTTCTCCTCCATAGCCGCAAAGCAGCGCTGAGTCACCTCAAATCCTGTAGTGTGGAAAAAAATTGCCTCATTGTAGCGCAGTTAAGCAGAGAACTCTCTGCCCCGGTGTCGATCAGCATCGGCACCTCCACTCCATCCAACTCCACCAAATGGCATACCCTCATGTAGTGATGTAGACGGCTACACCTGTCGCTGTGCTTCCCTCTTGTCGGACAATCTCTGCTTTTGTAGCGGTGTTTCATAGACCTAGGCCAGACCTCAACATCACAGCGTTGGCACCTTCCGCATCGTCCTCAACGCTGTCATCACTGTCCAGGTCCACTACTTGTGTAGCCATGGGGGATCGTAACTCTCACGGTGACAGACACTCACTCAGTTCCCGAGTTAAATTATCTGCTGCCTCCAGCTGGAGCGCAAAGTCGACGGCCCTGGATAGCGTCAATTCACCTGGAATTGTGAGCAACTTTTACCGGACTGCAGCACAGTTGGTATGTTCTGCCAACTGGTCGCAGACCATTTCTTCCTTCAACAGTCAGAACCAACACTCGGTGGCCAGCTGCCTAAAGTCTGACATGAACCGTTGGATGGACTTGCCCAACCATTGGCGGTGCTGTCGAAATTTAATCCTCCGGACAATGACGTTGTCCGGTGCACGAAAATGGCACGCCATCATCTCAACCACTTCTTCATAATCGTCTGCATCGCCGAGCATGCCCAAAATCTGTTTTCCCTCCATTCCCAGGTTATGCACAAGCAACGCACATGCCCTTAATTTCTCCATCCTTCCAAGGTCCAGCGCCACCATATACATCCGTAAGGGATCATACCACCAAGGCCAGGGAACAGGTGGCTCTCCCGGGAGCTCCAAAAATGGCCGAATTGGGGCACCACATGCTTCCATACCTTCAATTTTATCCGATTTCGTCCTCGTTGTCAAATGTTATGTCGGAGGTTGGAGCCAAAAGATGAGACCAGGTGTTGAACTGAACACGTTTATTGACTAGGGCAGTGCAACCTAACCACACCAAACCGCAGAGCAGAGAGATGGCGTAGAGGCCATTCCTCCTGAATGCAGCCCTTTTATAGTCACAGGTGGTGGTGTGACTGGAAGGAAGAGCTACCACCCTGTGCCACACAAATAAGAACATAGAACATAAACCATATAAATAACTTTATAAGAGGTGTCACACATTGTACTCAGAGCTTTAAAAGGAGGAAAGGGGAAATTATTTTTTTATTGCAGGGATCTCAAACCTATTACAGGGAGGACACAGACCGTGCATGTTTTTTCTTCCACCCAGTCTCTCTAGCAGGTGTTTTTTACTAATCAGCAATCAGTTGGAAGAAATTCAGTGAAATCACCTGTGGAAGGTACAGTAGAAGGTAGAGCAGGGGTGTCCAATCATGTGCCATTGAGGGCAAAGACCCTACAGGTTTTCTCGTCTACCCAGTCTCTTCAGCAAGTGTTTTCACTTATCAGCAATCTGTGAGAAAAAAATCAGTGCAATCTGCTGTTGAAGACACTGGTTGGAGGTAAAGCCTGCAGCATCTTGGCCCTCCATGGCACATAAATTGAACAACCCTAAGGTAGAGGGAAAACTTGCAGGGTCTTGGCCCTCAATGGAATAAGTTTGAGATCCCTGCTCTATATTTTGATGAGTCACTGAAAGAAACCTCTTTGGGTAGTTCTTGGCAGATCTGTGTGGAGTTTGCATGTTCTCCCCGTGTCTGCGTGGGTTTACCCCAGGATTTCTCCGGTTTCCTACCACATGCCAAAAACATGCATGTTAGGTTAATTGGCCTCAAACTGGGGATTCTAACTTGTCCTTAGCTATGAATGTGAGAGTAAATGGTTGTCTGTCTCTCTGTGTTGGCCCTGCGATGGACTGGCGATCCAGGGTGTACCCTGCCTCTCACACAAAGATGCTGATAGGCTCCAGCCCCCCACCCCCCGCGACCTGAAAAGGATATATATATATATATATATATATATATATATATATATACTGTATATATATATATATATATATAAGATAAGATAAGATAAGATAAGCCTTTATTAGTCCCACAACGGGGAAATTCCAGGATTGCAACAGCACAGGGATAGCAACACTCAGAGCAACAATCAGAAGGCAAGAAAAAAAACAAGCAAGCAAGAGCAGCTAATATACATATGTACATATTACTATAAAATATATATATATACACACACACACACACAGACACACAGTGCAGAGCATTGTAGCTGGATGGAATAAATATATGAATATATGAACACACAGTGCAGAGCATTGTAGCTAGATGGAATAAATATGTAAATATATAAACACCCACAGTACGGAGCATTGCAGCTAGGTGGAATAAATATGCAAGTATATAAACACACACAGTGCGGAGCAATGTAGCTAGATGGAATAATATGTAGATATATAAAAACACAGTGCGGAGCATTGTAGCTAGATGGAATAAATATATAGATATATAAATATAAACACACCCAGTGCAGAGCATTGTAGCTAGATGGAATAAATATGTAAATATATAAACACACACAGTGCAGAGCATTGTTGCTAGGTGTGAATGTGTGTATGAATGGTTAAGGGATAGCACCGTATTGTGGCTGCTTCATCCATCCAGGTGGATGCCCTCAATTTCCCCTCTGGAGATCAATAAAATATACAAAATCAAAAAATCAAAAATGTAGTTTAAAGAAAACATAATTTCTTGTCAAAATAACATAAAGCAGCACGAGGGCTGGAACAAATAATTCAGCTGCATGGCATGATAAACTGAGAAATGAACCTAAACCGTGAACAAGCTGTGCGTAACAGAACTGTGACAACTGAAACAATCAACTAAACAGATATCTTAACAGTCAACTTAACAGCAGATTGCCTCACTGAAAGTGAAGCGGAGCAGAATATAAAGTGCAGGTGGTGATTAACGTGATCAGGTGCAGCTGTGAATAGTTAACACTACAACAGAACTAATCATGGCAAAATAAGGTGCTGTCACAACAAGGAAACACAAGATGACAGGATGATGGCCATAATAATAATGCAGAAGATGGCAAGACCTTGCATGGATAAAAGTGGGGTAGAACATTACCTAAACAAGGGCAAGAGAGTACAAATAATGATGATAACCATGGCAATTAGTCCAAAAGAAACACAAAGCATAGACAGGGGCTGCAGCCCTGTCCAGAACACTACAGTACCCCTTCCTTTAAGGGTCAGATCGAAGATGACCCTAGGGTAACACCCAAAAGAGAGAAAGAAAAAAAAAAAAAGGAGACAACCCAAAACCCTCACAGGGTGGGTCGTGGGGGAAAAGGCCAAGTGGGCCAAAACAAACTCCCTCCCCAAGAAAAGTCCAACACAAAACCCCAGTTTGTAAGGGCAACCCAAAGTCCAAGGCCCCAAAACAAAACAAGGCGGGCTGGGTGGTCTCCCAAAGTCCCAGGACCACCGGACCGGAGAACAAAGCCAGTCAGGAGGTCTATCAAAGTCCATTGGACCACAGACTGAGGAGCAGGGTGGATCCAGTGTTCTCCCAGAGTCCCTAGGCCACCAGAACATGGGATAAGATGGTTCAGGGGGTCTACCCGAGTCCACGGGCCCCCAAATCAGGAAACATAACTTGCTAGGCAGATATGGAGGTATACCAACCCCAGGTGCTGATGATTTAAGCGTGCTGACCTCTGGATGAGATAGCTGGAGAACACTGACCTCTGGATGAGATTTCTGAAGTACACTGACCTCTGGATGAGACGGATAGGATGTGCTGACCTCTGGATGAGACGACTGGAGTACACTGACCTCTGGATGAGACGGCTGGGATGCGTTGACCTCTGGATGAGATGGCTGGAGTACACTGACCTCTGGATGAGATGGCTGGAGTACACTGACCTCTGGATGAGACGGCTGGGATGCGTTGACCTCTGGATGAGATGGCTGGAGTACACTGACCTCTGGATGAGACGGCTGGGATGCGTTGACCTCTGGATGAGATGGCTGGAGTACACTGACCTCTGGATGAGACGGCTGGGATGCGTTGACCTCTGGATGAGATGGCTGGAGTACACTGACCTCTGGATGAGATGGCTGGGGGGTGCGTTGACCTCTGGATGAGATGGCTGGAGTACACTGACTTCTGGATGAGACGGCTGGAGAGTGCTGACCTCTGGAGCAGGGGACTGAAGCATGCCAACCTCATGTGCTGATGGTTAGAGCACACTGATTCCCGAATGAGACGGCTGGAGCACACTGACCTCAGGGTGAGACCAGATGCCCATGAATCCCTCTCCGATGCAGCCACCTTGGACAGAGAGGAAGAGGTACAGGTTGCAATAGCGACCACACCGTAACAGTCAGCAGAAAAGCTCTGCTTGGAGAACTCAGAAGCAGATAGAGGCTGCAACTGGGTACCCTCACCAAGATAAAGACAAGATCTCTGTAATACAGATATTAGGAAAACTCCTTAACTCCTGCTCTTCTGCTGGCAGGTACCCCGGTGCTGCTGATGTTGGAATGACGACCTCAAGAGGAGTGATCTCTGCTGGAGTGTGCATGTGAGGTGGAACACTCACTCCTGGAGCATACACATGAGGCGGCGCAATTGCTGCTGGAGCGTGCATGGGAGGTGGAGCAACCTCTGCTAGAGTGTGCACGTGAGGTGGAACAGTCACCGCTGGAATGTGCACATGAGGCGGCATAATCACTGCTGGAGCGTGCACGTGGAAAGGAGCAGTAGCAGTGCTTGATCTCACCTCTTCCATTATGGACCCATCTGAGGTGGAGATGAGCTCAGGAAAACAAGGAGTAGAGGTGAGTGGTGGTGTACAAATGTGGGAAACAGCAGAAACAAAATTTGAGGGCTCAGCAGCAATAAGAAGCGGTAGCTGAGTCTCCTCACTGGGGGCAAGGAAAGATCTCTCACTTTTAGATGTTAAAAAATGAGAAAATAACACTTGCATTGTCCCCAGCTCTGTTGCCGCTGAAGCTGCTGCTGCAGTTGAACCCGCCACTGGAGAACCAGATGAATCACTCCGGGTGGCTATGGTGACCATCTGGTGAGATGCTGTTACGCAGCAGCCAGGAGCTGGAGTTGGAATGGAGGAATGGTGTGTGGAACTTGTGGAAGCCAGGAGACGTTTCTGCATCGGCACAAGCTCAGGTGCTCCACATGACTTCCTCACCAACCTACAGTATAAGATAATTTTCCAAGTAATTAAAGTTCACGGTTGTTGTATAGTAACAGAGTAATATTTAGATTTTGTTTTAATGAATGAATGAATGGATCTTTATTTTGGATAGATTAAAAGTAGAGATTAAAAAAAAAACAGACTTACTTTTAAACGATTTAACAATTTCAATGACCTCTCTCTCGTCTGTGTTCTTTAGGAAAATGGAATCTTTTTTAGCAGTGTTTTTGCTTATTGTATCACCCGTAGGTGCCGTAATGGGTATTTCTCGAGCCAAATTAGGACCAATGTTAACAAAAAAGTTATTAAGATTAGTGCGACTGCATTCACACTCTGAGTCGTTTTATTATTTTTTTTAATTTTTTTTTTAAATTGGTTGGGTAGCTTGTATTTCTATTTTTATTTCCAAGAATATTGTTAAGTATTATCCATGTATTTTTAAGATTGTCACTGTTTTTCTCCAGTTCTTTACTGTAATAGTCTCTTTTACTACATCTCATTATATATGTTAACTTATTTTTGTATGTTTTATACCGCTGCTCTGCTTCTTTTGTCCTTTTCTTTAGAAAAGCTTTATATAATATTTTTTTTTTCTTTTTACACTCCTTTTGTAATCCTTTGGTTAACCATGGCTTGTTGACAAATTCATGTTTTAGCTTTTTCTTTACTAATGGACAATTTTTTTTCATAAAGAGTGGTTACAATGTTCATAAATATGTCATAGGCTTCATTTACATCTGATACATAGACTTTTGTCCAGTCTTGCTTCAGCAGGTCTTCATTTAAAAGAACTGATTGCATTTTGTGATTTGTATCTGAAAGATTTTAAAGTTTTTTCTGTATTGTTTTAATGATTAGTGGACAACATCTCCCTTTCATCCCACATCACTAAACAAGAGCATGGCGGGAGATTACTAGAACCTCACCTCCTGTTTCCTGACCAATGAAAAAAGGATCCAAAGAGGAGAAGACCAACACAAAGGTATTGTTTTGTATTGTGAGAGCTGCAGCTGATCCAGAGGACTGTTACTTACTTCACCCTGGGAACGTTTTGAAAAGATGATGTAAGCTCCGCCCATCTGTGTTTGTAGTTTTTTAATTTAGATATTTTCCTAACCTTATACCTTAACCTCTTGCACTCCGTTGTACCGCGGACGGGCAAGTCTCTGCGTCCTAGAGCGCACGAGGGCGCACGAGAGTGCCCTCGTGCGCTCTAGGACGCATGATGGAGATGGTGATGTAGGTGGTGTATGGCGTCCAAGCGCGCACTGAAAATAAAAGCTGCAGACACAGCCGCGAACAGATTAGTTCATCTGATTGACCTCTCATTAGACTAATAAGAGCCTTGAATTGGGTTTCTGAAACCTTGAAGAACCAATGACTGAAAACCTAGCAAGAAGGACCCACCTACCAACGCTGTGAATGCAGTGAGCCAATTGAAGCAGGGAAGTTCGCGAGCTGTTTTTTTTTAAGGCTGGGTGAAGACTGCTGCAGCGGATCAAAAAAGACCCACAGGAAGAACCCCACAGACCCAGCAGCACGGAGACCATCCACAAATGCAACCTGTGTGACAGGGAGTGCCATTCGCGTATCGGCATGTTCGGCCACAGGCGGTGCTTATTTTGTTTTGGTTCCAGCAGAGTAGACGTTATGATTTCTTCCATAGTCATAGACCGACGGAGGCTGACGACGAAGGCTGAGTGACACACAAGCCTTCGCCAGTGTTTTTTAAATTACTACTGTTATTTGTTTTGAAAAATCGTTCGCCAAAAAACCGCAATCATGGAAGCACAAAACCGCAATAATGGAATTATGTTTTGATCGGGTCGCGAGACCAGAACCACGAACGGACCAGCGTCGCGTTCATCTGACATTGGGGAAGAGAAGTTCGCCAGGACACTGCTGTGAAGAGGTAAGGTGTTATAAGCTAAATTATTCTTTATTCCTGAAAATTGTAATCCAAAATGACTTTTGACCGATCAGTAAATTACAACTGTGCGGTGCACGAAGTCTGAACTTCACGGTTCGTTCGTCGCGTCCAGACAGTGAACGCCGCCCCCCCCCCTCCAGCTATTCTTCTGTAGCGGGGGGGGGGGGGGAGCCGCGGTGACTGAGCTGCTGTCCCACATCCCACATGAGGCTAATCCGTCATGGAGCGATGGCCGATGTCCATCCTCTGTAGCGAGGGGGGGGACAAACCCCCCCCACACACACACAGACACAGCCCTGAGTGTGACCTTTCATTAGAGGCCAAAATGAAGCTTCTACATTGAAGCATTCAAAAGTTACATACGTTTTTTTCAAACTGTGCCATTTGGCACAATTTGGCACAGTTCCAAAATGCCTGGGAACAGCCTGAGGAAAAAGCTGTGTAATATATTCAGTTTTTGTGGTATTGTTACAAAATTTGGACCTCAGCTGGATAACACTTGGTTCTACATTTCTGTTGCATTTTCCAGCCCGGATCTGAAGCTGTGTGTTATTTGCAAGCATTTGTATCCGAAAAAACACCCAAGCCAAATTTATTTTCTTCAAGTTCACTATGTTTAGATGACTGTAACTCAGTTGCCAGAGCACTTAGAGAGATTATGACTGTTTTGCCAAGAAATTCAAAGTGTTTTCTTTTAAATGAGACCAACCCCATGAAGATGCTGCAAAGGGTTGAAGAACAGCTTTCGATTTACTTTGGGCACGTTATTTTTTGGCATTTTTAGGGAAATTGACCGGAGTGCAAGGGGTTAACAGTTAGACAACAACCTACACCATTATTTGCATGGTAAATTATCTTTTAAGTTACAAACATCATATGTGTAACTCATGGCAAAACTCAATCGGGATCAAAAGATCATTTTGCTCTTGCCATTCATTTCAATGGAGAATTTTTTTTGATTTAAGGTCCCATATGCGGAAGCTGAGGGGGGTGTGACTTAGGCTCTCTAATACTTCACCCTGGGCGCACTTTGAACACGTGATGTCAGGCATGTGCCTCTGTGTCTGTAGTCATTTAATTTACATATTTTCGTAACCTTATACCTTAACTGTTAGACAATAACCTACATCATTATTTACGTGGAAAACAATCTTTTAAATTCACAAACATCATATGTGTAACTTGTGGCAATATTCGACTGGAATCAAAAGCCAATTTAACTCTTGCCATTCATTTCAATGGAGAAATTTTTCGATTTAAGGTCCCACGTGTGGAAGTAGAGGGGGCATGACTTAGGCGCTCTATATTGCTTTAATACAACAGTTCCAGAAGCACATTTTATTTAATGACAGCAATACTGGACACAATATTATGATTTGTTTGTTTAGCCAGTTATTTTGCTCAGCTGAGAAAAAAATAGTCCCTTCTAAATGTAACCTTCAACTGTTGCTAAACATCTCAATCAGCATGAAGATCTATTGTTCATTCCACACATGTAAACAAATAATATATTGTTAAGGGCAAAAATCAGTGTTTATAGTACATACCGGTCATCAATTGAGTCGGTACTGCAAAAGGGCCGAGATCAAAATGTCCCCAATGCCGGTGGCTAGTTAGCATGCTCATGACTTGGCTTCAGCATACTTCGCTCACTTTTCTTGGCATTTTCAGATGAAGCAAAGTTCATCACCATAACGGTATTGCGGTTTGTTAATTGAAGCAATGAACCCAACTCTAGCCTTGCCTATTCATTTTAAACAGATGTTAAAGAGCTTAACGATGATTACAAATGTAGACAAACTGATTTTTTTTTTCAAAAAGGGTTGGACTTCTGTGTCATTGTGATGATTTTTCATCAAACAGTGCATCAATGTGAAAATGAAGGAGTCCAACACAGTATTGCAGTTCTCATATAATAAGTCATCGATAGAAATGATAGATTGGATGCTAAATAACGGTTAGCAATTAACAGTTAATAGAACATCTTTGAAGCGGAGTGAGACATACCCATTAAAACTCTGGAGCGCAATTATCATGGAATAATTAGATTTTAGATTTCTCATCTTATTTTTGACGTGTTTAGTTCAGTTTTTTTTTTTTATGTATGGGTTTGTAGTTCCTGTTTTGATGTGTTCTTAGTTTTTTTTTTTTTTTACCTTTTTAAATTTTGGCTTATAACAAACTGTTTAACTATTATTGAAGTAGTCATTTATGTTCCATTGTTTTTACATTCTTCTTAGCTCCATTTGCTTTTAGATTTTCTTATTTTGATGTGTTCTTAGCTCAGTTTCTAAGTATGGGTCTTTAGTTCCCTTTGCTCTTTGTGTTCTTAGTTTTATTTTGTATTTATGTGTTTTAGTTCCTGTGTTTCCTCAGTGGGGCCCCTCATGCCGGATGCTGCCTGGCCCATCTGCAGGGGTGTTGGTCTCGTGGGTCACTCTAGCTTGGGTGGGTGGGGGCTGTATACCACTGCCTACAGCTGTGGTGCCGGCCCAGGCCTGTCATAGTTGGGGCAGCCCTTGTGGCGCCTTCTGTGGTGACTGGCTGTGTGGTGTCCCAGCATGGGGGGCTCCACAGGATGGTTGTTCATTCACGTGGTGCCTCGGTGCCGAGCAATGTCTCTTTTATTTTATATGAGTGTAAGAGAAGTAGGGGGTTATGTATGTGCCTGTGTGTGTTGTGCTTGTGGGTATGTTTATCTGAGGGTTGGAAGGATCATCATGTATCATGTAAAATATGTAATTAAATGTGCCTATTGTTTTTATCTATGTAAAGCACTTTGTGCAGCATCTAATGTTTTAAAAGTGCTATACAAAAAAGTTTGTTTGATTGATTGATTGATTGATTTAATATAGTATCTCCTGGAATCCCTTTTCATCAAATTGCTTAGTCAAAGCTAACTGTTGAAGAAATATACTGTATATAAAACAGTTTGTCATATACTGTATATTTGACAAACTGTGTCATGCCTCTTCAATCTCTTCTACCTGCTCAGTGGGATTTTGTAGATCACTCTTATCTGTTTCCCTCCATGATGGAGAAATACATATATTACCTGATATAAAGGCTATAAATGCTCCACAATGATAATGTGTTGACTCTCCCTGCTCAAAATAAGATGGTGGAATTCTCGTGTTCTTACAGTTCTTAAAAAAAATAAATAAATAAATAAATAAAAATGAATAAAATGGCCAAAATGGGCCTGTTATTCATCAGCGGTGTTGGTAGGTATTTGATTATTTGTAATGCACAAGTATCTACAGTGGATATAAAAAGTCCACACATGCCTCTTCAAACACCAGGTTTTTGTGATGTAAAAAACTGAGACCAAGATAAATCATTTCAAAACTTTTTCCACCATTAATGTGACCTAAAACCAGTACAACCCAATTGAAAAACAAACTGAAATCTTTTAATGGGAAAAATAAAAAGTTAAAAAAAAAAAACTTACAATAACCTGGTTGCATAAATATGCACACCCTCTTATAACTGGGGATGTGGCTGTGTTCAGAGTTAACCAATCACATTCAAACTCATGTTAAATAGGAGTCAGCACACACCTGCCACCATTTAAAGTGCCTCTAACCCCAAATGAAGTTTAGCTTTTCTAGTAGGCTTTTACTGATATTTTTGTAGTCACATCTTATAGCACAAGCCATGGTCCACAGAGAGTTTCCAAACCACAAGAGGGATATCATTGTTCAAAGGTATCAGTCAAGAGAAGGGTACAACAGAATCTCCAAGGCGTTAAACATACCATTGAACACAGTGGAGACAGTTATCATCAAGTGGAGAAAATATGGCACAATAGCAACATTACTAAGAACTGGACGTTCCTCCAAAATTGATGAAAAGACTAGAAGAAAACTGGTCAGAGAGGCTGCCAAGAGGCCAACAGCAGCAATTAAGGAGCTGCAGGAATTTCTGGCAAGTACTGGCTGTTTAGTACATGTGACAATAACCTCCCGTCTTCTTCATATGTCTGAGCTATGGGGTAGGGTGGCAATATGGAAGCCTTATCTTATGAAGAAAAAACATCCAAGCCTGGCTACATTTTACAAAAACACATTTGAAATCTCCCAAACACGTGGGAAAATGTCTTATGGTCCAATGAAACCAAGGTTGAACTTTTTGGTCATAATTCCAAAATTGCAAACACAAACACAAACAAATTCCAAAAGTGCAAACACAACGATGCTCATCATCAAAACAACACCATACCTACAGTGAAGCATGGTGGTGGCAGCATCATGCTTTGGGGCTGTTTTTCTTCGGCTGGAACTATGGCCTTAGTCAAGGTGGAGAGAATTATGAACAGTTCCAGCTACCAGTCAGTGTTGGCACAAAACCTTCAGGCTTCTGCTAGAAAGTTGAAGATGAAGAGGAACTTCATCTTTCAGCATGACAATGACCCAAAGCACACATCCAAATCAACAAAAGAATGGCTTCACCAGAAGAAGATTAAGGTTTTGGAATGTCCAAGCCAGAGTCCAGACCTAAATCTGATTGAACATCTGTGGGGTGATCTGACAAATCTGACAGATTGGGAACGTTTTTGCAAAGAAGAGTGGGCAAATATTGCCACATCAAGATGTGCCACCCTGATAGACTCCTACCCAAAAAGACTGAGTGCTGTAATAAAAGACAAAGGTGCAGCAACAAAGTATTAGTTTAATGGTGTGCATATTTATTCAACAACGATATTGAAAGTTTTTTTTTTTTTATTTTTCCCCTTAAAAGATTTCAGTTTGTGTTTCACTTTGGTTGCACAGGTTATTGGTCACATTAATTGTGGAAATTTTTTTGAAATGATTTTTCTTGGTCTTATTTTTTTAAATCACAAAAACCTATCATTTAAATGGGATGTGTAGACTTTTGATATCCACTGTAGATAACATTTTTGGGGAGGGAGGGGAGTAAAAAGAAAAACAAAATATGTTAGTGTTGTAATTAATCTGGTCTGTTAAAAGATATTAGTTGTCAATTGAAAATGTTTTGAATATTCCAGTATGATACTTTGAGTCTTTGAGCTATGTTGTCAGAACCTTACCTGAGTTGATTGGTAAGACTTCACTTTCTCTAATGTTTCATGTAAATTATAAATATACAATAATGCAGTCAAGACATCGAGAACAGAGTATTTTGCCACCATGATCTCAACCCATAATAATAAAGCCAAAGTCCTTTTTGCAACCATTGACCACTTAATCAACCCAGATTTTAATAAAAAACACAAACCTGCCATCAGACTCTTTCTGTGAGAGTTTTGCAGACCACTTCAGGTGCAAGGTTGATTCTATTAGATGCAACATTTTATCTGACCAGAACGCTGCTTTTAATAGAATCTTGGACTCACCTTTAGCAGAGGAAACGCTGGACTGTTTTGCCCTGGTTGATGCTAAGATACTTGGTAGAGTTTTCTCCCAGGTAAACTTGACCTTCTGCCTTTTCAATCCGATTCCCACATCACTTTTTAAAGCATTTTATGGATCCTTCGAACATGAGATTCTAAACATTGTAAACTGCTCTCTTCAGACTGGTGTTTTCCCCGCTGCTTTTAAAAGGGCTGTGGTGAAGCCCCTTTTGAAGAAGAGTAATTTAGATCCTGATATTCTCAGTAACTATCAACCTGTATCCAACTTACCGTTTTTAAGTAAAGTTTTAGAAAAGAATGTTTTCTTCCAGTTAAATAATTTGTTATTGACCACAACATTTTTGAAAAATTTCAATCTGGTTTTAGGACAAACCACAGTACCGAGACAGCCCTTTTAAAAATCGTTAATTATATCAGGTGTAACATGGACTCCCACAAACTGTCAGTCCCAGTGCTGCTGGATCTCAGCTCTATCTTTGATACAGTAGATCACCACATTTTATTAAGCAGACTCAAACACCTGGTGGGCCTCTCAGGTACTATTCTTGAATGGTTTCATTCCTATCTCTCAGGTCGTTGCTATTTAGTAATTATGGATACATGTTCTTCGACAAGCCATGGAATCAAGTGTGGGGTATTCCAAGGTTCAATTTTAGGGCCAATATTTTTTTAATATTCATATGTTTCCACTTAGGGATGTTATCAGGAGACATGGCATCCATTTTCATACCTATGCTGATGATACACAACTGTACATTGCCACGTCTCCTGATGACACAAAACCAATTAATGTCCTTTTGAACTGTATTTTAGACTCTGACTTTTAATTTTATTTCACACATTAAAAATGTAACAAAATAGGATTTTACCATATTAGGAATCTAGCCAGAGTCCGCTCTTTTCTCCCTTTTGCCAGCACGAAGGTCTTGAGGCATGCTTTTATTACTAGTTGTATAGACTATTGTAATGCCCTGCTCTCTGGTCTTCCTCAAAAAAGAATATCACATCTCCAACTGCTCCAAAATTCAGCAGCACAAGTGTTAACGAGAACCGAGGGGTAGGTGCATATTATACCAGTTTTAGAATCACTGCATTGGCTCCCTGTGCATTTTTGGATGGATTTTAAGGTTCTCTTAGTAGTTTTTAAATGCCTCAATGGTCTTGGGCATTCTTATCTATCTGAGCTGCTTTTATCTAATGAGCCCTTGCGGACCCTGAGGTCCTCTGGTACTGGCCTTTTAATGGTTCACAAAGTCAAGACCAAGACCTTTAGTGAAGCTTCCTTTCACTATTATGGTCCTCGTCTGTCGAACAGCCTGCCAGAGAGCCTCAGGGCCACAGAGTCAATAGATGTTTTAACAAACAATCTCAAGACCCACCTTTTTAACTGTTTGAGTCTGTGTGTTGCATTTCTGCGACTGTCAGCTGATCAGTGCAACGGAAGCCTGTACAACTGAATAGAGTGTGAAATGTACAAACCTTTTAACACCACATGGTGGCAGACAGGTTTAGCTTTTTGCTTACCATGAAAACCGGATATAATACAATGCAATGTGTGGGTCAAATTAGCGCTTGAAGCACGCCCCCTTTCATTCTGCTGTGTGACGCAGAAGAGACAAGATGGCGAGGAAGACACTCTCAACTGAAGAGGTTTTAGCTCTTGTGTTCGCCGCTCCTGGGTCATAGGAAGAGCTTAGCCCTAGTTCGTCATCTGAGGAAGAGTCCAGCTCTGAATATGTGCCTTCGGACAATGGCACAAGCAGTTCTGGTGAAAGTGGAGACGGCCATCGTGCATGCGAGACTGCAGGTGCCTTTTCTGTGTCCAGCCATGCCCAAAATGGAACAGGAGCCTCGTCTGCAGATTGTTCTGTTTTGCCAAACCGTGGCCACAGGGCAAAAAGGTCCAGAGCAGTCCGTGGGCGACGTTTGGGTGAGCAGGAGTGCACAGCCGGTGTGTCCCAGCGTGCACCTTGTGCGTGCAGTGGCAGAACAACTACAGACAGTGGAGATGCACCAGGAGGTTTGGACATTGATGGCTGGGAGCTTCTTTGAGATGAAGAAGTTTATCAGCCGTGGCTGAAAGCATTTGAACAGCCAGTTGGATATCATGGAGAGAAGGACATGTCGTCTGCACCCGCCATTGATTTTTTGTCACTCTTTTGGATGGAGGAATTCTGGAGGCTTCTGACGAACGAAACAAACAGGTACATATTGTTGCATAAACTGTGTTTCATTTGCTTTATTGTAGTAATTTTTGCCATGGATGAACGCTGTAGCATTTAGTTACATATTGTGGCATAAATGTGGCATATACTAGGTTTATTTGCTTCATTTTAGTAATTTTGGCAATGAATGTACACTGTAGCATTTTTGAACATATTGTGGTATAAATGTGGCATAAAATTGGTTTTATTTGCCTTTTTTAAGTAATTTTGGCAATGAATGTATGCTGTAGCATTTAATTACATATTGTGGCATAAATGTGGCAATTTAGGTCCAATTATGCAGAATGCATGGATGCAAGTTCACAGGCGAGACACTTGGGTACCTCTGCAACACTTTTGTAATTGGAACCGTGCATCTACAGTGGGGTAAAAAAGTATTTAGTCAGCCACCAATTGCGCAAGTTCTCCCACTTAAAATATGAGAGAGATCTCCAATTTTCATCATAGGTATACCTCAACTACGAAAGACAAAATAAGAAAAAAAAATCCAGAAAATCACATTGAAGGATTTTTAATGAATTAATTGGTAAATTCCTCGGTAAAATAAGTATTTGGTCAATAACAAAAGTTCATCTCAATACTTTGTTATATACCCTTTATTGGCAATGACAGAGGTCAAACGTTTTCTGTAAGTTTTCATAAGGTTTTCACACACTGTTGCTGGTATTTTGGCCCATTCCTCCATGCAGATCTCCACTAGAGCAGTGATGTTTTGGGGCTGTCGCTGGGCAACACGGACTTTCAACTCCCTCCAAAGATTTTCTATGGGGTTGAGATCTGGAGACTGGCTAGGCCACTCCAGGACCTTGAAATGCTTCTTATGAAGCCACTCCTTCATTGCCCGGGCAGTGTGTTTGGGATCATTGTCGTGCTGAAAGACCCAGCCACGTTTCATCTTCAATGCCCTTGTTGGTGGAAGGAGGTTTTCACTCAAAATCTCACGATACATGACCCCATTCATTCTTTCCTTTACACGGATCAGTCGTCCTGGTCCCTTTGCAGAAAAAACAGCCCCAAAGTATGATGTTTCCACCCCCATGCTTCACAGTAGGTATGGTGTTCTTTCTCCTCCAAATACGACAAGTTGAGTTTTCACAAGAAAGTTCTGTTTTGGTTTCATCTGAACGTATGACATTTGACATAACGCACGGCTCAGGAGACGCACACACACAGGCTTAGAGTAGTTCAAAGAGTTTATTAACAACAGGAGTGAATGAGTGCGTGTCTGCGGGATGTAAATGTGTTGGTGATGGTGTCTGCTCCAGGCACAGAGGCAGGTGACCGTACAGCCGAGCAACCCTATGGAGAGAGCACAGGGAGAGGGTGACGGGCATACACCAACACAGGAGGAATTTATGGCGAGAGAAGGACTTACTTGGTGGGTCAGGACAGCTGGCACAACAAGGGGGTGAAGCCCGGAAGACAGCCACCTGGAGAGCTCCGTGCAGCAGCGAGGATTGGGCGATGGAGAGGAGATGTCCGCCGCTGGGAAATCCACCTGTGCACAGGGGAGGAGACTGAAGAGAAAAGGTAAGCGATCTTCTTACCAAAATGGTTACGCTGAAGGGAAGTATGCTCACAACGGTGAGGGACGAAGTCTGACGGCTTCAGGCCGAGCCTCCGGGCGAGACGGCCTTTATCCCTCGCCGCTGATGATTGGCAGGTGCGTGAGCAGGTGGCGCCGCTGATGAATGGCGCGGCGTGACAGCACTCCCCCCTCTAGCAGCGCCTCCTGGCGATGGCTTATCCGGGTGCGCTCGGTGGAAGTCCGCGATGAGCGATGGGTCCAACACAAACGACGGGGGCACCCATTGCCGATGCTCGGGCCCATAGCCCTCCCAGTCCACCAGGTATTGCAACCCACGGCCTCGGCGCCGGGAGTCCAGGATGGAGGAGACGGACCAGGCCGGATGGCCACCAACCATCCGGGGCGCGGGTTGCGCTGCAGGAGGAGGGCAAAGGGGGTCAGTGACTGCCAGTTTCACCCTCGACACATGGAAAGTGGGATGGATGCGGAGGGAGGGGGGGATAGCCACGCGCACAGCCACCGGGTTGATGATCCGGGTGACGGGAAAGGGACCCATGAATCGCTGTGCCAGCTTCCTCCTCTCGCCTTTTAATGTGACGTCCTGGGTAGACACATACACGAGTTGCCCAACTCTGTACGCCGGGGCAGGTCTTCTGTGCCGGTCCGCCACGGTCCTGTTGCGCTCCGCTGTGCGTAAAAGCGCATGACGCGCGGCAGCCCAGGTGGAGCGGAACTGCCTAAGGTGCGCCCTAACGGAGGGGACAGTCACCTCGTTCTCCTGCGCTGGAAACAGCGGGGGGTCGTAACCCAGGGACGCCTTGAAGGGGGACATCCCCGTTGCAGAAGAGCGGGCGGTGTTGTGGGCATACTCCACCCAGGCGAGATGGTTGCTCCAGGACGTCGGCTTGGATCTGGTAACACAGCGGAGCGCAGCCTCCAGCTCCTGATTGGTCCTCTCACACTGCCCGTTAGACTGGGGGTGATGGCCGGAGGAGAGGCTCACCTTGGCTCCGATGGCGTTACAGAAGGATCTCCAAACCTCGGACGAAAATTGGGGGCCCCGGTCCGAGACCACGTCCACCGGAATCCCGTGCAGCCTGACCACGTGTTGGACGAGGAGGCCCGCCGTCTCCAGGGCAGTAGGGAGACCCCGCAGGGGAATGAAGTGCGCCGCCTTGGAGAAACGGTCCACAATGGTCAGGACGGTGTCAAAGGAGTTGGAAACGGGGAGTCCGGTGACGAAGTCCAGTGCGATGTGCGACCAGGGCCTGCCGGGGACGGGCAGAGGCTGGAGCAGACCCGCTGGGGGGGCATTTCCCGACTTGCTGGTGGCACAGATTGGGCAAGCCCGGGCGTAGCGGGCTGCATCCCTCCGCAGGCCTGGCCACCAAAAGGACCGCTGGAGGAGGCTGATCATCCGAGAGGTGCCGGGATGACAGGTGAGCCGGGAGGTGTGGAGCCAGTGGATGACCTCTCCTCGGACCGCAGATGGGACGAACAGTCTTCCCTCCGGTCCGCCGCCAGGATCAGGTTCCACCTCCTGCGCCTTCCGGATCTTGTCTTCAATGTCCCAAGAGATGGCACCGAGGACGCACGACCTGGGCAGGATAGTGTGGGGCGTCTCCTCAGCCTCCACGGGGGTGAACTGCCTAGAGAGGGCGTCAGGCAGGCCGTTTTTGGAGCCCGGCCTGAAGGTGATCGAGAAGCGGAACCTGGCGAAGAACAAAGACCAGCGCGCCTGGCGGGCATTCAGGCGCTTGGCAGATCGTAAATACTCTAAGTTCTTGTGGTCCGTCAGGACCACAAACGGCAGGTCCGCCCCCTCTAGCCAGTGGCGCCACTCCTGTAAGGCGAGTTTAATGGCCAGGAGCTCTCTGTCCCCCACATCGTAGTTCCTCTCCGCCGGGGACAGGCGCCGGGAGAAGAAGGCGCACGGCCGCTTGGCGCCATCGTCAGGTGACCGCTGGGATAACACTGCTCCCACTCCCGTGTCCGATGCGTCCACCTCCACAATGCACTGCAGCGCGGGGTCGACCTGGCGAAGGACCCGGGAGGAGGAGAACTCCGCCTTCAGCGCCCTAAAGGCAGCAGCGACCTCTTCAGTCCACCGGAACGGGACCTTCGGGGACGTGAGGCGGGTCAGCGGTCCGACGATCGAGCTGAAATTTGGGACAAAGCGGCGGTAAAAATTGGCGAAGCCAACAAACTGTTGCACCTGCTTCCGGGATGCGGGAGTAGGCCACTCCACCACCGCCTTCACCTTCTCTGGGTCTGGGAGCACCTGATCTTGAGCGATGATGAATCCCAGGAAGGATGTGGTCCTAGCGTAGAATTCACATTTCTCAGCCTTCACGTACAGACGATTCTCCAGCAGTCTTTGGAGGACCCGCCTCACATGGACCTGGTGCTCGTCCCTGGACCTGGAGAAGATAAGGATGTCATCCAGGTAGACGAACACAAAAAGGCCGATGAAATCCCGGAGGACGTCATTAATGAGGCGCTGAAAGACGGCAGGAGCGTTGGTCAGCCCGAACGGCATGACGAGATACTCAAAGTGGCCGTTCGGGGTACGGAAGGCTGTCTTCCATTCATCTCCCTCCCGGATCCGGACGAGGTGGTAAGCGCTGCGTAAATCCAGCTTGGTAAACCAGGTCGCCCCCTGGAGGGAGTGAAAGGCAGTGTCCATGAGGGGCAGGGTGTAACGGTCCCTCTCAGTGATGTCATTCAGCGCTCGGTAGTCTATGCAGGGGCGGAGGGATCCGTCCTTTTTCCCGACAAAGAAAAACCCTGCCCCCACGGGTGACGACGATGGGCGAATAATCCCAGCGCTCAGAGATTCCTTTAGGTATGTATTCATGGTCTCTTTCTCCGGCGCCGACAGGCTGTAGAGCCGACCAGATGGCAGGGGAGCCCCCTGGCGGAGGTTGATGGCACAGTCATATGGTCGATGCGGGGGAAGAGACATAGCTTTCGATTTGCTAAATACCATACCCAGGTCGTGAAATTCTGGAGGCACCAGTGACAGGTCCGGAGGTGCTGTATCCGCCACAGGGGGAGCCGCGGATGGGGAGCAGGCAGCGGACTGAAGGCAGGTGCCCATACAGAAGGTACTCCATGCCGATACCCCAGCGGACCTCCAGTCCAGGACAGGGTTGTGGAGGCGTAGCCAGGGATACCCCAGGATGACGGGCGACACAGAGTTGGGCAGGACGTAAAATACCATCTCCTCCCGGTGGTTCCCTGAGATGATGACTGGGACAGGCATGGTCTGGTGAGAAACTCTCCCAAGGGAGGCACGGGAGAGATGGACCAGGGAGATGGGGTGTTTTAATGCCTGACAGCGGATGCCCAATCGGGTTGCCAGGCCTTGTGAAATGAAGCTGCCCTCTGCGCCCGAATCCACCAGTGCGTGGGTGAGGTGCCCAGTGGGATTGTGGCAAAAACGGATGGGCAGCTTTAATTGGGTGAGAGAGTCTAACCGGTTGGGATCCGCGAGGCTCCCTACAGCGATTCGCGGACCCCGCCGACTGGCTTTCCGCGGGCAACGCTCCACAGTGTGTTGGTCACCTCCGCAATACATGCAGAGGCCCAACTCACGGCGGCGTTGTTTCTCCGCAGGGGAAAGCTTGGTCCAGCCCGTCACCATCGGCTCCGACTCCTCGGGGCACAATGCTGGCGGCGCCGCCAGGGGGCGAGCTTGGAACAGGTGCGGCGAGACTCCACGAGGGCGAGAAGAAGAAGACTTCCGCCCCGAGGAGCGCTCGCGCAGCCTGTTATCCAAACTTATCGCTAAGGATGTCAGCTCCGCTAGCGTCCCAGGGATATCCCGTCCAGCCAGTTCATCCCTCAGATCACTATTGAGGCTGCGGAGGAACAGGCCACAGAGGGAGCGATCCTCCCAGCCCAATTCCTCCGCCGCTACCCGGAAGTCGACCGAGTAGTCCGCTGCCGACCGGCCTCCCTGCTGGAGAGCGAGGAGCCGATCGACCTGGACCGTCTCGGTTTGAGAATGGTCAAAGACCTCCAGGAAGCGCCTCACGAACTGGTCATAGGTGAGGGTGGCATAACTGGGCCTCGCCATTACGGCGTAGGTCCAAGTTAACGCACGCCCCTCCAGAAGATTCCCTATGTAACCAATCCGACTGTGATCCGAGGGAAAATCTCCGGGCACACGGTGGAACACGGACTCACACTGCATAATGAACCCCCGCGCTCCGCCGAGCTTACCGCTAAAGCGGGCGGGGGTCGGAATCGGTGTGAGCCGAACCGGTGCCACTGGAGCCGGCTGGACGGCCGCTGGAACAGCAGGAGCCGCGCCACCCTGGCGAGCCGGGGGGAACGGCTGTTGAGGATCCAAGCGGCCCAACCGGTTAGTTAAATTCAATAATTGATTAAAGATCACCTGTTGTTGATAAGCTATTTGATCCACTCTAGCCTCGAGAGTGGAAAACCGGTGTGCGAGCCCGCCGTCCGCCGAGCCGCTCTGCTGAAGCCGTACTGACATAACGCACGGCTCAGGAGACGCACACACACAGGCTTAGAGTAGTTCAAAGAGTTTATTAACAACAGGAGTGAATGAGTGCGTGTCTGCGGGATGTAAATGTGTTGGTGATGGTGTCTGCTCCAGGCACAGAGGCAGGTGACCGTACAGCCGAGCAACCCTATGGAGAGAGCACAGGGAGAGGGTGACGGGCATACACCAACACAGGAGGAATTTATGGCGAGAGAAGGACTTACTTGGTGGGTCAGGACAGCTGGCACAACAAGGGGGTGAAGCCCGGAAGACAGCCACCTGGAGAGCTCCGTGCAGCAGCGAGGATTGGGCGATGGAGAGGAGATGTCCGCCGCTGGGAAATCCACCTGTGCACAGGGGAGGAGACTGAAGAGAAAAGGTAAGCGATCTTCTTACCAAAATGGTTACGCTGAAGGGAAGTATGCTCACAACGGTGAGGGACGAAGTCTGACGGCTTCAGGCCGAGCCTCCGGGCGAGACGGCCTTTATCCCTCGCCGCTGATGATTGGCAGGTGCGCGAGCAGGTGGCGCCGCTGATGAATGGCGCGGCGTGACAACATTCTCCCAATCCTCTTCTGGATCATCCAAATGCTCTCTAGCAAACTTCAGATGGGCCTGGACATGTACTGGCTTAAGCAGGGGGGCATGTCTGGCACTGCAGGATTTGAGTCCCTGGTGGCGTAGTGTGTTTCTGATGTAGCCTTTGTTACTTTGGTCCCAGCTCTCTGCAGGTCATTCACTAGGTCCCCCCATGTGGTTCTGGGATTTTTGCTCACCGTTCTCATGATAATTTTGACCCCAAGGGGTGAGATCTTGCGTGGAGCCCCAGATCGAGGGAGATTATCAGTGGTCTTGTATGTCTTCCATTTTCTAATAATTGCTCCCACAGTTGATTTCTTCAACCCAAGCTGCTTACCTATTGCAGATTCAGTCTTCCAAGCCTGGGGCAGGTCTACAATTTTGTTTCTGGTGTCCTTTGACAGCTCTTTGGTCTTGGCAATAGTGGAGTTTGGAGTCTGACTGTTTGAGGTTGTGGACAGGTGTCTTTTATACTGAAAACAAGTTCAAACAGGTGCCATTAATACAGGTAGTGAGTGGTGGACAGAGGAGCTTCTTAAAGAAGAAGTTACAGGTCTGTGAGAGCCAGAAATCTTGCTTGTTTGTAGGTGACCAAATACTTATTTTACTGAGGAATTTACCAATTAATTCATTAAAAATCCTTCAATGTGATTTTCTGGATTTTTTTTTTCTCATTTTGTCTCTCATAGTTGAGGTATACCTATGATGAAAATTGGAGACCACTCTCATCTTATAAGTGGGAGAACTTGCACAATTGGTGGCTGACTAAATACTTTTTTTTGCCCCACTGTACCTACTGTATAATCATTCTGAAGCTATAGTGTTCTAAAATTTGGGTTGCCGCAATATGCAAATTAGGTCCAATTATGCACAATGCATGGATGCAAGTTCACCTGGCAGTCACTTGGGTTCCTCTACAACATTTTTGTGTTTTTCTGCGTTTTTCTGCCATATAATCTGCACACACAAAGGGTTAATTTAGCTTTTAATAAACCTATTTAACTATTACTGAAGTAGTCATTTATGTTCCATTGTTTTATGTTCTTCTTGGTGCCATTTGTTCTTAGATTTTCTCATTTTCTTATTGCTGTTTTTAGTTCAGTTTTTAAGTATGGTTCTTTAGTTCCTGTTTTTATGTGTTCTTAGTTTCTTTTTGTACCTTTTTAAATTTTGGCTTTTAACAAGCTGCTTAACTATAATTGAAGTAGTCATTTCTGTTCCTTTGTTTTACATTCTTCTTAGCTCCATGTGCTTTTAGATTTTCTTATTTTGATGTGTTTTTAGCTCAGTTTCTAAATATGGGTCTTTACTTCCCTTTGCTCTATCTGTTCTTAGTTATACTTTTATGTGTTTCAGCTCCAGTGTTTCCTCATTGGGGCCCCTCATGCCAGATGCTGCCTGGCCCATCTGCAGGGGTGTTGGTCTCGTGGGTTGCTCTAGCTTGGGTGAGTGGGGGCTTTATACCACTGCCTACTGTCATGGGCAGTGAGAGCGCGCCCCTCCCATCCTGCCTCACATTTACAAACTCATCACTGCACCTGAGGCAGAAGACACACCTGCACCCGCTCATCAGCCGCCGTACTTAAGGAGGCTCTCTCCGCACAGTCAACGCTGGCTTGTCTGGGTATACTGCCAGTGTATAACTAACTAACTAATACTAACTAACCTGCACTTATATAGCACTTTTCTAATCACAAAGACCATTCAAAGCGCTTTCACTAGTACTAACCCTCTATTCTAAGGGCCTATAGGAAACAGATATCTAGGGGCAATTTAGAACAGCCAATTAACCTAACATGCATGTCTTTGGATTGTGGGAGGAAACCGGAGCCCCCGGAGTAAACCCAAGCAGCACAGGGAGAACATGCAAACTCCACACAGAAAGGTTCCAACCCCTGCCAGCCTGGGGATTCGAACCAGGAACCTTCTAGCTGTAAGGCAACAGTGCAAGCAAGCAAATATAAAGTTATAAGTGCTGATACATTGTTTAACCTTATTTCTCCTCTTTCTTCAGGTTGCTGCCACCGTGTAGGTGTGTCCCTAGGACTGCGCATGCTCTCCTGCCACATCTCACCATCCATCAGCTTCCTACTCCACCCGGTCAGGCTCATTTCCCCCCACCCTACTGGTTCATCTATTCCTCGCTGGGTCCCTGCCGGTTCTCCCTGTATTTCCCAAGTAAGTGGCAATTTGGCTCGCCCATTTCCCCTTACTCCATTCATCTGCTCACGGCTCTCGTCTTCTCTCTACAGGGCTATTCCTCTGGCAAGTGACTGTTTCTGCAGCTGTGCGCTTGTGTTTGGCTATTTAGTAAACTTTCAAACATGCCCCTCTGTGTTGTTACTTCCTGTGCTTTGGCATTGTGCACGTGAGCTGTCAAGCTTAATTAGTCATGATACCTACTGCTGTGGTGCGGGCCCCGGCCTGTCCTGGTTGTGGCCGGCCTTTGTGGTGCCTTCTGTGGTTTACAGGCTGTGTGGTTTCCCGGCGTGCGGGGCTCCACAGGATGGTTGCTCCTTCACGTGGTGTCTCGGTGCCAAGCAATGTGTCTTTTATTTTATATGTGTGTAAGAGAAGTAGGGGGTGATTTATGTGTCTGTGTGTTGTGTTTGTGGGTATGTTTATGGGAGGGTTTGAAGGGGTGGAGATGTATCGTGTAAAATATGTAGCTATATGTGTCAACTGTTTTTATCTATGTAAAGCACTTTGCACAGCATCTAATGTTTAAAAAGTGCTATTCAAATAAAGTTTGATTGATGTCAAAGTGGTCACCGTAATGGATGCTGCAAAAGCTCTCTTTAAAGTATACCTGTTTAGAATCCATTGATTTAAAGAAATGTAAAACCAACACTATGCCAAATGAAATCAAGTTGATTTTAAGGATAGTCAGGTTCAAGTTCAACGTGTTCAATGTTGGCTGCATGTTTAAAAAAAAAACAAAAAAACAATGACATTCTTTCCTTTCTCTCCACTTTCAAATAACACACAAGGAAATACATAGTGGCAGTCACACAGTGAAAGTAAACATTACGGACTTTAAAATGAGCTTGAAAAGATGCACCAACACCAATGTGTATACAGGCCCACTGTATACAGTAAAGGGAAACGTACAGTATCAAGCCTGTTTTTTTTTTTTATGAGTTATTCCTCATCAAATTCGGAAACCTGGTGTCTCAACAAAGAATATTTCATTTCAAGTTTGGCTATTCAACAGTATAACCAGCCCTTTATCTCTGTGTCCAGTTCTGCGCATACAAACTCAGTCATGGAAAAGACCAGACAGTTGTCCAGAACACAATCATCAACACATTCCACCAGGATGACAAGCCAGAGAGGGTCATTGTTGAAAAGGCTGGCTGTTCAGAGTGCTCTATCAATGTCTACTAATGGCAAGCTTAGTGCAAGAAAAAAGTATGGTATAAAAAGGCGTATGAGATAGGGCTGACTGTAGCCTTCAGAGGATTGTTAAGAAAAGTCAGTTTAAATTTTGGGGGGAGGTACCAAACTCCTCTTTTCTGACAAAAGCAAACTTTGTATTTCATTTAGAAATCATGGTCCTCAAATTTGAATGAAGATTGGTGAAGCACATAATCTAAGGTGTTTAAAGTCGTGTGAAGTATCCTCAGTATGTGATGATTTGGAGTGGTGTGTCATCTGCTTGTGTTGGTCATCAAGTCCAAAGCCAACGCTCCTGTCTACCAGGGAATTTTTGGGTACTTCATGGTTCTATATGCTGAAAAACTTTATGGAGATGTCAATTTCCTTTTCAGGCATGACTTAACAACAGGCCATAGTGGCCCTGAGAAAGTACAGCCACTCCCGTGTTGCAGCTGGGTGGTGTTGTGTGTCCAGATGAGGTTTTCACTAATAGTAATACTCAGGTCATCTGATGCACATTTGGCTTTTCTTTCCTCAGGTCTATAATCATCTCCTTGGCTTCTTGGTGTCACACGTCACTAGGCTTGCCACCTTGATCCTGTAGCCCCAGTCACTTTCCCATTACCTGTTGTGAAGAATGTAAGTAAAGTAAATAAAGTTATAGCACTTCTCACAGAAAGAATCACAAAGTGCTTCATAGTAAAATAAAACACACATTCACAAATACAACAATAAAAACATTCTAAAAAACCCCATAAAAACCATAACCCATAACAAAACTAAAAAGCCTGTTTTAACAGCTGCTTTTTAAAAGTGTCATCAAAGTCTACTGAGAGTAAAGACAGTGGTAGAGTTTTCAACAATTTTGGGTCCACTGCCTGAAAGGCTCCATCACCTTGAGATTTAAAATGGGTTCAAGGGACAGCCAGTAAAAGTTGATCCGAGGACCTCAGAGGCCATGAGGGGTTATACACTTTAAGCAGCTAAGAGATATATTTGGGGGCCTGATCATGAATGGCTTTAAAAACAAAAACTAAAATTTTAAACTGAATCCTAAAACCAACTGGGGGCCAGTGAAGTGCTGCTAAAACCGATGTAATGTGTGCCATTTTCTTAGTGTGGGTAAAAAGTCTGCCAGCCAAATTTTGGAAAACCTGGAGGTGTTGAAGATGCTTTTGGCTCAGACAAGTAAAAAGACTATTACAGTAGTTTAAGTGAGAAGAAAAAAAAGCATGAATGAGATTATCATCTCAAGTTCCGTCTTCAACACAAGGGTTCTCAACGTAGAAATGTTCTTCAGATGAAAGAAACAGTTTCTAATTGACTGATTAATGTGGTGTTCAAGAGACATAGCCGAGTCAAAACGAACACCAAAATTCTGAAGACTCGCCTGCAGTGTTGGGCAAGTTACTAAAAAATAGTAACTAGTTACAGTTACTAGTTACTTCTTTTCAAAAGTAACTGAGTTACTTACCAATTACTGCATGATTAAAGTAACTAGTTACTTGGAAAAGTAACTTTCATGTTACTTTTAAATGTATTCTTAAGTCATCTTGCACACGTAGCACGATAATTTAATTAATAGATTATATTATGGGTTTAATGTCAGGCCGAAAACAAACTTTTTCAGACAGACCTTTTAGAAGATGTTCAGTCCGTGTTATCTTGAGAGCTATTATTATGGGAAAAATCTGAAGAAAATCAACACAAAATTGCCAGTAATTTCCTCATTTTGGAGTGAGAAATAGGGTTTGTGGAGTGAGAGAGAGGGAAAAAGAGTGAGAATCACTCCAAAAGAGTGAGTTGGCAACACTGCATAAAGCTGTCAACATGTCTTACCTTTAATATTATGGATTGAAACCAATGTGAACTGATCTAAAGAAAATGTCCATTATCCACAGCCAAGACGTCTGCTGTGATAGAGACATGACTCAGTCCCTTTAATTCCTTTTGGTAATCAAATCCATTTTTGAATAATCTTTATCCAGGTAGCAAGTAAATGTGTTTTACCCTCAGTGGCTCACAGTCTCAGCTTTCTGATGGGAAATGACTGTTATCAGATATTTATTCTGTAACGAGGTATTTGGCAATCAGTCACTTAACTCTTGATGGGTCACAAACTGTCCAGATGCATACCTGTGTTTGAAATCCAGCCAATGTTGTTAGCAGTGTTGTTAGCATAGCAAAGCACTAGCTTTGTTGGATCTTGTTGCTGTTCTCAGGCACTTCTGAAGATTGCAGTCGGTCAAACATGGCCCACCAATATGCCTTTGTTCCCGCGATGAAGGAAAAACAATCTGCCCATTTCCACAAAAACAAAGTGGCTTCATCTTATTCCAGCAGGAGCAAGCCCCATTTGTGGCTGCAGCAGTGAACAGGATTTTAACTGCACTGTTGCCAACTCCTCAGTAAGGAAAGTAGCTACTGGCTCTCCTAAAAGTCGCTAGAAGTCGCAAAATGACATCATTGCCTAATTTGCATAATTGGTCATTTGCATGTAATTGTAATGGAGGCTGTAGGAGAGAAGAATAATGTCGTGGGAAAGACAAAAAGCGAGTAAAAAACACCCTAACTATCTTTAGAACTACAAATTAACTTTCTTCTGTTGATTCTTGGTGTGTTTGTTTTAATTTGGCATTTAAATAGGCCATCACTTCTGTATTACTTTCATTGTACTGTACAACTGTACACACATGTAAGTCACAGACACACAGACATACACACAGAAGAAAAAGTGAGTAAGTGACTGAGGCTGTTAGTCAAATGCAATGATTTATTAGTGTGACACTGACAGTGAAGAAACATTTACATTGATTGGCGGGGGTTTGTGCAGGCACAATTCATTTGCAGTCTGGATGTGAGTGGAATGGGCGTGGGTCTCCTCTCTGACTGCGACTAACTGCTGCACGAGGCTACTGTGAGACTGACTGCTTGTGAATTCTTTGGGATGGAGAGAAGCTCATGGTAGCACCCGCTGCTTGCTGAGGATAGTAACAGCAGACTGTTTTGTCGGTAAAAGGGAACCAAAGACGAAGCCAGATGTTGTACAAAACACACATTTATTGAAAGGCACTACACAGCACACAGACGCAATCATCAGGTAGTGAGGAGGCAAAGAGACCGCCCCTCCTGCCCACTGCCCTCTTATAACTATGGGTGGTGGCGGAACTGGAAGGTGGAGCCGCCACCTGTACCACACAAATAAAGGTCTAAACTCTAACACAACACAGAGCAATAGTGCATTCACATCAACAGCCACTGTGGCTAGTGATTTTCCAAAGTTACTAGCCACTCAGCCTTTTCACTAACCACAATTTTGTAGTTGGGAAATTATGTTTATGATCAAATTTGATTATTGCATGCTAAAATGTAGCTGAATTAAATGTACAAACATTTTAAATGCAGTGACCCTTACACATAGTTAAAAATAGCAAGAGAAACAAGGTGTGTTTAAATGTTTATTAACAGCAGTAAACTCTAAAACAGTCGAGAAAAATATTTGCAATGTGAGAGTGAAGTACAGGTAGATTTGGGGCCCATCCCTATTCTAATTTCTACCCTTTCCCCTTGGCCCTTGAAATCAAGGGCCCCTTGTTCTCATCAGAAAAAAGAAAAAAGAAAATGATGAGAAAAAGTATCATCTTAAAGAGAAAAATGTCTCAGATTTACACAAACTATTCTAATCGGTAGAAAGTCAGAAATGTACTAGAAATAAAGCTGTAAATCCACAGAGAAAATTTTGGATCCCCTGGTGGGCCGTTTTTGGCCCTTAGGCCATATGTTTGGCACCCCTGTACCAGCCCATTAAAAATACATATTTAGAGAATTTACTTCGATGAAATAGTTGCATATCACAACAGCATGTAAATGAATAATATAAAACAAAATAAAAAGAACAGTTAAATGAAAGTTCACCTTAGAAGAAGCTTCATTTGTTCTTTACAGCAACAAATCATAGTCACTTTTTCTCTGTGAGGTAAAAAAAAAAAAAAATACATTTACAAAACTGCGGACATTAAATGCAAGCTTCTTGATCTAAAAATACTGATGTTTAACCACAGAGGTAGGAGCTGATGTTGGGAGCTATTCACTGCTCGCACAACAGGTGATTAGGGCTTGATATGAGAAGTTGCCACTGACACGGCATTTCTTCCCACCAGGTTGCAGTGTGAACTGGGGCAGGACAGGAAACCGACCACAGAGGAGACTGATGGCTGCATCAGCTACGTAGGGTACAGTTTGTATTTATTTACGCTAAAAATATCTATCCGTATTAATAGAACAGTAACGCGAGTAACACATCTGATCAAATTTCAGTAACTGTAACGCATTACTGAATTTCTGGAAAGTAATTTTGTCACACAGCACGTTACTGCAAAAGTAGTGGCATTACAGCAACAAAGTTACAAAGTAATGGGTTAATCCCAACACTGCTCACATGGAAAGAGGAGCCTAGGGTAACTATGTGGTGCTTAATAAGTGAGATCTTCTTTTCAGGAGAATTAATGTACCCGTCTTGTCTGAGTTAAGCTGTAAAAAGTTTGCACTTAACCACTGTTTGATGGTAGACAAGCCTTTAGTTAAAGGTGACAGCATGTGAAACTCAGATTCCTTAAAAGACAAATACAACTGATTATCATCAGCATAAAGATGATAAGAAATATCTGTGAACTTGCTAATTATCCGTTCCAGTGGCAGAATGTATAGGAAAAAAAAAACAAAAAACCTGCAATTGCACGTTTTGTCACTCAGAGAAAATGTACACAGACACGTAAAAAAAACATTTTTGACATGCAGTGGGTACGTGGCATTTACAGCTTTAAGAAAGGTGTCTAACGGCAGCTTAACGTTTGGCAGTTTGTGTTCCTGCCACTATTTTTTTGCCTTTCAGCATCAACCAACTACCCCATACTCCAATCCCTAACCCTAACCTCACAGGAACCTTTCATTAGTGGAGTGAAAAACAAATTAAGATAAAAAAAGAAGAAAAAAAATCAGTCACAGACGAGAGTGGGAGTTGAACTCAAGTGTTTCTGTGTCTGTTGTCTGTACAGCTGTGTAGTTAATTGTCCGCCATCCCCCTCCCACCAACCGAATGAGCGTTGTGAAGTCAAAGTAAAAGATGTGTTGTTCTGCACATGCACAGTAAGGACTGTATGCACAGTGAGTCAGCTTGTAAAAACGTACCAAGGCACTTTTTTTTTTTTTTGGATTTAAGTGAAAATGTTCATTTTTAGAGGGGTGGGAAAATGTTGATTAGATATGTTTTTTACTGAGGTTGAATGGGTCCTAGAACTGAGCACTGTGGTACTCCACACAAATACTGTGCTGCTTCAGAAAAAACCTGATTCATGAACCTGTTAAAGGTTCTGTCGGTGAGGTATGATGAAAACCATTTTAAAACAGAAATTAGACACCCCTAGCTCTTTGAGTCTGTTGATCATTATATAGTGATCAGCAGTATCAAAGGAAGAAGAAAGAGCCAATAAAACCAGAACTGTGTATTGACCAGTGTCAGCAGCCATCATAATGTCACTGGAGACTCTGACTAAAGCTGTTTCAGTAGAATTATTTTTTTCAAAAGACCGACTGAAATTTATCCATGATATTACAATTTGCCAAAAATTACATAAGCTGCCCAGCCACTACTTCTTCAAAAAAAATTTATTTGAAAGGAAGTTTAGAAATTGCCCTATAATTATTTGGCTGTGATGGAGCCAAACTCCCCTCATGGATCGTCACCTTATCGCGATGGGAGGTTTGCGTGCCCTAGTCATCCCAGGAGCTATGTTGTCCAGGGCAATTTGCCTCTGGTAGGGTCACCCAAGACAAACTGGTCCTGGGTGAAGGAGCAGACTAAATATGATCCAACAGATTCTCATGATAAATGCTACAAAAAGGATTCAGTGTACCCTGCCCGGTATGGGGTTACCGGGGCCACACCCTGGAGCCAGGCCTGGGGGAGGGGCTCGATGGCTAGCATCTGGTGGCCGAATTTCGCCCATGGGACCCAGCTGGGCTAAGTCCGAAGGAGTTACATGGGTCCGCCCTCCAGTGTGTTCACCACCTGCAGGAGGGACCTTGGAGGTCCTGTGCTATGTGGATCAGGTGGTGGTCAAAGGCAGAGACCTTGGCAGTCTGATCCCAAGCTTCCTAAACTGGCTTTTGGGATGTGGAATGTAACCTCTCTGGTGGGGAAGGAGCCTGAGCTGGTGCAAGAGGCTGAGAGATACTAGCTAGATGTAGTTGGCCTCACTTTAACTCTCAGTTCCAGTTACGGAACCAGTCTCCTTGAGAGGGGCTGGAGCTTGGCCTATTCTGAAGTTGCCCCAGGCGAGAGGTGACGAGCAGGGGTGGGTATTCTTGTATCCCCCCACCTTGCTGCCTCCATATTGGAGTTTTCCCAGGTGGATGAAAGGGTTGTTTCCCTGCGCCTTCAGCTTGGGAAACGGGTCCTGACCATCATTTGTGCCTATGAACCAAATGATGTTTCAGAGTACCCACCCTTTTTGGAGTCTCTGACTGGGGTGCTGGAGAATGCTCCTCTTGGTGACTCCATTGTCCTACTGGGGGACTTCAATACACACATGGGCAACGACAGTGAAACCTGGAGGGGCGTGATTGGGAGGAATGGCCTTCCCAATCTGAACCCCAGTGGTGTTCAGTTATTGGACTTCTGTGCTAACCACAGTTTGTCCATAATGAACACCACATTCAAGCAGAAGGGTGTCCATATGTGCACCTGGCACCAGGACACCTTAGGTCATAGGTCACTGATAAATTTTGTTATCATGTCATCAGACCTGCGACCGTATGTCTTGGACACTCTGGTAAAGGCAGGTGCAGCGCTGTCAAGTGATCACCACCTGGTGGTGAGTTGGATCCGATGGCAGGGGAGGATGCAATTCAGACCTGGTAGACCCAAATGTACTGTATAGTGAGGGTGTGCTGGTAACATCTGGCTGAGGCCCCTGTTCGGGAGGTCTTCAACTCCCACCTCCGGAAAAACTTCAACCACATTCTGAGGGAGTCTGGAGACATGGAGTCTTAATGGGCCATGGTCCCCACCTTCATTGTCAAAGAGGTTGTTAAGAGCTGCGGCCGCAAGGTCATAGGGGCATCTCGTGGTGGCTACCCAGTGGTGGACACCAGTGGTGAAGGGGGCAATTAAGCTGAAGAAGGAGTCCAATCAAGCTCGGTTGGCTTGTGGGACTCCCAAAGCAGCAGGGGTGTACTGGCAGGCCAAGCCAAGTGCAGCTCGGGTGGTTGCTGAAGCAAAAAGTCAAGGGGGAAGCAGCTCCCTGTCGGCACTGTGTATGGTGCGGATGAGGCAATGCTGACTTCGACTGTGGATATCGTCAGGTGGTGGAAGGAATACTTCAAGGATCTCCTCAATCCCACTTGCACGCCTTTCACAGAAGAAGCAGGGCTTGTGGACGAGGGGGACGACTTGCCTATCACAGGGGCTGAGGTCTCCGAGGTGGTTAAAAAATCTCGTTGGTGGCCAGGAACTGGGAGTGGATGAGATTTGCCTTGATTACCTCAAGGCTCTGGATGTTGTAGGGCTGTCATGGTTGACACACCTCTGCAACATTGCGCGGAGGTCGGGGGCAGTGCTTTTGGCAAGGCAAACTGGGGTGGTGGTTCCTGTCTTCAAAAAAGGGGACCGGAGGGTGTGCTCCAACTTTAGAAGGATCACACTCCTCAGCCTCCCTGGGAAGGTCTATGCCAACGTACTGAAGAGGAGAGTCCGGCCGTTGGATGCACCTCGGTTTCAGGAGGAGCAATGTGATTTTCGTCCTGGCCGTGGCACATCGGACCAACTCTTTACCCTCTCGAGAATCCTTGAGAGTTAGTGGGAGTTTTCCCAACCAGTTTACATGTGTTTTGTGGGCTTGGACAAGGCATTCGACTCTGTCCCTCGTGGTTTTTTATGTAGGGTGCTTCAGGAGTATGGGGTATCGGGCATGTTGTTGTGAGCTATTTGGTCCCTGTACGACCATTGTGAGAGTTTGGTTCATATTGCCAACACTTGGTCCGACTCATTCCCAGTGAGAGGTAGACTCCGCCAGGGCTGCCATTTGTCACCGATCCTGTTCATAATTTTTTATGGACAAGATTTCTAGGCACAGCCAGGGAATGGAGGGTGTCATGCTTGGTAACCACAGGATCTCATCTCTGTTGCTTGCAGATGATGTTTTCCTGCTTGCTTCATCAAGCAATGACCTACAGGTGTGAATCGGCTGAGATGAGAATTAGTACCTCCACGTCCGAGTCCATGGTCCTCAGCCGGAAAAGGGTGGATTGTCCTCTCCGGGTTGGGGATAGGCTCCTGCCCCAAGTGGAGGAGTTTAAGTATCTTGGGGTCTTATTCATGAGTGAGGGGAGAATGGAGCAAGATATTGACAGATGGATCAGAACAGCATCTACAGTGATGCAGATGTTGTACCGGTTTGTTGTGGTGAAGAGGGATCTTAGTTCTAAGGCAAAGCTGTTGATTTACCAGTCAGTCTACATTCCTAGCCTCACCTATGGTCATGAGTTTTTTGATTTGATTTTGTATACTTTATTGATCCCCAGAAGGGAAATTGAGGGCATCCACCTGGATGGATGAAGCAGCCACGGTACGTTGCTATCCCTTGGGTAATGACTGAAAGAACGAGATCGCGGATACAAGCAGCTGAAAGGAGTTTTCTTCGTAGGATTGCTGGACTCACCCTCAGAGATAGGGTAAGGTTCTCAGTCATCCGGGAGAGGCTCAGAGTAGGACTGCTGCTCCTCCACATTGAAAGGAGCAAGTTTAGATGGTATGGGCATCTGATTAGGATGCGTCCTGGACGCCTCCCACTTGAAGTGTTTCAGGCACGTTCCTCTGGGAGGAGACTCCAGGGCAGACCCAGGACTCACTTGAGAAACTACAGTATGTCTCCCAACTGGTCTGGGAATGCCTTGGTATCCTCTCTGAAGAGCTGGAGTAGGTGGCTGGGGAGAGGGAAGTATGGGCTTCTCTGCTTGAACTGCTGCCTCCATGACCCGGACCTCTGTAAAAGCGGTAGAAGATGGGTTGCTGGATGGATAGATCCAAACTCTCCTTCTTAATTTATGGTTCAACCACTGCATGTTTGAAAGAGCTGGGAACCACACCAGCTGAAAGTGAAATGTTTATCAGTTCAGTAACTGAAGGACCAATTGACTCAAAAACTCCTAAAAACAGCTTAGTAGGGAGAACATCAGCAGGGGAAGAGGAGGGTTTCATTTTCTGCAGGAGAGCCATGATGAGATCATGAAGGGTCACCGGATTAAAAGTGGACCAAGTACAAGGTGAGGGCAAAACACTGGCGCAGTTAAAAGAAGATGATGGCGAAATGCTTTCCCTGATATCTCTGATCTTATTAAAAAAAAAAAAAAAAATAAGAAATGTGTTACTTTCTACTTTACAGAACACAGGAATTAGAGGGGCAGCAGGTGAGACAAGAGTCTTAATTTTGTCAAGTAAGACTCTGGGATTATTTTTATTTGTAAAAATTATTTGTGAAAAATACTTATTCCTGGCTTCCCTCAGCATATCATTTAAAGAGGCTCTATCTTAGGTGGAGTCTGTGAACCTCCAATTGGGTGGATTTCTATAAGCATTCTACCTTATGACAATTTTTCATAATGGATCAAATGGAGTCATTTATCCAGGGGGGAGACTTTTAGGAGAAGAAAGGACAGATTTCACTGGTCCCAATTTGTCTAAAACAGCCATGCAATGGCTGTCTAATGTCTGAGTGAAGGCATAAGGATCTTTAATTCCCATCAGTAAGTGTGGCTCAAACAAAGCAGAGAAGTCATTTGATTCCTCTTACTTAATAATCTGACTTTTTTGCTGCCATTTTCAGAGGGGGAGGATTCACATGGAAATTAACATAAAAAAAAACAAAAAAACACACAGCTGTTATCACTGATCTGGAAGTCATCCACACACACATTTTCAATATTCAAGCCCAGTGAAAAGACAAGCTCCAAGGTATGACCCTTAGCGTGTGTAGGGCCTGAAACATGCTGGATGAGGTTAAAAAAATTACTGATTGATTAAAAAAAAAAAAAAAAAACTCAACAGCTGTGTTACATGTAACATCATCAATATGAATGTTAAAATCACAAATGATAAAAACCCTCTCCAAATTAATAAGAGAAGATAAAAAGTCTCTAAAATCCATAAGAAAGACACTTGCAGGACCAGGAGCACGGTAGATTAAAACACAGTAAAAGGCATTAAAGGTCCTTTTTTACTTTTATTATCTGAGTGTCAAAGGAGGAGAAGGGCTCAGTGTTTACCAGTCTGCTAAGGTGGCTGTCCCGGTATACAACAGTGAGTCATCCACCATGTCGCTCAATCTGGGGAGTCCTTATAACAGAACAGCTAGTGTGGCAGAGCTCCTTCAGGTGGGAAAACTCATTTTCTCTCTGCCACGTTTCCACCAGGAACATAAAATCCCTATCCTCCCTCCAAAAAAGTTAAGAGTGAGGGATACATTAGAAATGCAGTGAGCGTTAAGTTACGCCATCCGGTTAGATGACAACAGCTCAGCTGCATTCACAACTGATTGGACTGGAACTGACAGCAGGCACCTGTTGTGGTCATGTGATTTCCAGCTATGCCAGGCGGTTGGTCTCTGGTCAAGCAGGACAGACCGAGACCCTGATGGCAAAACCGTGATCCCGTCCACAATTGTCCTGGGCAAAAGGGATTGTGAGACAGGACAGCAACCCAGCGGCTGCAACGTAGCATCCGTAGTCATGTCCTGGAGGGACACCGGCAGTGACACTGGGTGCGTTCATGGCGACAAAACCAGAAACCCTCGGTCTGGAAGACTTGTCTCCTCTGAGCTTGAAAGCCAGTTCAGCAACCCTGTCTCATAGGCTTCTTCCCAGGCTTGCTTGCCAGGGCGCCAGGTCCTGAAGAGAAGCCGTTACTTAGGTGAGGAAGGAGAACACATAAACGGGTGGAAAAGTTTGTCTGTTGCCCCTTCCAAGAGTCAAATGATCTTTCCATAGACAGTTTAATCCGGTACAACGACTGTCGGTCATAACTCAGTGCAGCAAAGACACATTCATTTAGTGATAGGTTTGATATAACAACAAAAATGACAAACATCGATTGACGACACAGACAAAGTGAAGCAGTAGCCAGGGCAAACACAGGTGCTAACTTCATTTGCATGAAGTAGCAACTTTGCTGTGTACATATGATGGTGACACCATCATAAACCTCTCACCTGCTGCTGACTTCCCTCAACCTGATGTGTTCCTGCATCATTTGCTGTAAGTAAACACAATAGAATCCAGCATAGCTTAACTGACATGCATTCAATATCCACAGCTGTCCGGTCACACAGTGAAGTAGGGGAGGAACTTCTTATGTTTAAAGTATTCACTTTAATCAACAGGAGATGAGTTGGGATGATGGTGGAAATGCTACATCAGCAGTTACCACAGTTTTCACTTGGAAACAATAACAGTGGGTCACTGCATACTGAAGAAAAGCCCAGCTGTTAGGAGATTGTTATTGAAGGCTTGTGTGTTTTAGTGTATTGTTCATCGATCACAGAGTGGAAATGAAGTGAGTATTCTGATTTAATGGCATCGACTTCTTAGGTTTAGACCTGGATATTTTAAATATTGTAAATTTGTCTAAAACCATAAGATTTAACAGCTTTTTGTAGTGTTTGCTTTTGTATTAAGCCTATTGTACAACAAGCACATTGTCATGACATGGCATTATTAATCACATTAATTAAGACCATGGGCTTAAATAGAACAAAATCTCTCTTAATGTCGTTACAAATGTCATGCATGTCATTGTTTCCCTAGTGTTATATATCAGAATGGCTGCTGGGAACACAAAGGTCGCAAATGAACTCGGCCTGTTGTTTATAGGAAGATGCATTGAGTGCATGTTTGCAAATTCATGCGATTGGGAGTGTATTCATTCTTCCAGTTTGTGCTTGTGTGTGTGTGTGTGTGTGTGTGTGTGTGTGAACATCCCGCTTCTGCAGCGTCATCACTGCAGACCTCCCTGCACAGCAGAGCTCGTTTATAAAAGAAGCAACCAGCCCAGATTCAACACTGCGCGTGTGTGTTTGTCCATGCATGCACTTGCACGTCCAACCATCCCAGATTTACAGCAGCCTCTCTCATTCATCATGAGAGATCAAGGGAAATCAGGAGTGAGAGAGAGAGTGCAGCCTCTCTGAGCAGCAGAGAACATTCATTAGATTAACTGTCCTACTAATTTGGTCATCGTCAGTCTGTAATGCAGAGCTGAGATACTTCCTCTGTTGTCGTTGTTCTTGTGTAACAGTGCAACCTGAGAAGACATGGTGCTAAAAACTCATCAAAAAGCTGATGTATGTTTATATTTGCAGTATCAGGCATCGGTGTAAAGAAGACTAAATATTTATTTCACAGAAAAGATGAAAAACGAAATGTCCCTCCTACCCAGATGACATGAAATTAAAGTGCAGTAGCCAGAGCAAAGCCATGCAGGAACAGAGAGGAGCTTTGAAGTGCACACAGACAAACAGGTGAGCTATGAAGTGACGGTGTCTATAGCTGTGTCAGTCTGTCACCAAAGCTTGTAGCAGCTGGCATTTCTAGCTGTGCTTTTGGTTGCCTGAATCTGCCTTAAGGCATTTCAAATGTGTCAGTCAAAGAGTCTACAATATTAATGCGCTGGCCCCGAATATCAGGTGATGCTTGTGAGCAGGTATCGGCCGACTGGCCAGCCAGCATGTCCGTGTGGGCCCCAGCAAAGGTTAGACTGGGCTGTCTCATGGCTCCCATGTGGATTCCACGCTGGCCCCATCTGTCTTTGCCCACATGCACTTTCTGTATTTTCAACTTATTTACTCAGAAATTTGAAACTTCTTTTTTTTTTACTGTAAACTTGTGACTTTTTTCTTGCCTATTTGCTGACTTTTCTTGTTATTTTGGAATTTTCTCATAAATTTGCTACTTTTTTACTATACTCTTGCAACGTTTTCCTCATAAATTTGTTCGTTGTTTTTTTTTTCCTTTTAAATTTGCTCTTTTCTTGTAAATTTGTGGCTTGTTGCATTTGTGCCATTTTTCCTGTAAATTTGGATCTTTCTCAAAAATTGTCAACTTTTTAACTGTAAACTAACAATTTTTTCTCACAAATTTGAGACTTTTTTCCTCATAATTTTTGGACTTTTTCTCAAAAACTTTCGACTTATTTAGTTATATATTTGCTACTTTTTTTGTTAATTTACAACTTTTTGTAAGTTTTTCCTCATAAATTTGTGAATTTTTTCCTGTAAATTTGCTGAGCTTTTTTCTAAGTTTGTAACTCTTTTCAAGTTATTTCACAATTATTTTTTTTATAAATTTGCAATTTTTGTTCTCATAAATGTTTACATTTTTCTCATAAGTTTGTGACTTTTTTGCATCATTTTGCCTGCAGCACCACTGTCACTGAAACCTGCACAGCCACATTAACCCATTTTGGGTCCAGATGGGTTTAAAGCAGGTAAACTGCTCACCTGCACCACAGCTAAAGTCCATGTGGGAAAACAAATGATGCCAACATGGAACTAGGGCTGTGCCATATGATGATATACTGTATATTGGACGATGATATAAAAACGTTTATCATTTCATAGAATGCTCTGTCATTTATATTGTTTTTTAAAATGCACATACCCCCATTTCTTGAGCAAAGCTCCCCACACTACCTGTCAGTGCCCCGCCTCTCCCCGCAGGGCGTGCAGCGTGTGTGGTTAGACCAGGCGTGTGCAATGAAGGCCATTCCACTGCAGGTTTTCTGCTCCACCCAGTGTCTTCAGCAGGTGTTTTCTATTATTAGCAATCCTTGAAGCTGATCAGAGCAAACACCTGCTGAAAACACTGGGTGGAACAGAAAATCTGCAGTGGTATGGTTCTTCGTGGCAAATGGGTGCCCACACCTGGTTGGACACCCATGTGGCCACCCTCCGGTGGTTGCTAACTCTGAACTCCCGGTTTGGTCTAATAGCTGCTAGTCCACTACTCCTGTCTGCCAGAGAGGATGTGGGACTATTTTCCATCATTCTGCGTCAGAGTGGATAGTCCACTAACCTGGTTTTAATAGGAGGTAAGTAATGTTAATGCCATGTCTAACTATAAAACGGCAAATGCTATATGACGGTGCTAAGTTATGCTAATTAGAAACACTATTGTGTTTCAGACCATCTTTTTTTTGTTTGTTTGTTTTGTTTTGTTTTGTTTTTTTAATTACTGCTGCGTTTCTTAGTTTTGTCTGAAAAAAAAATTACTACAGCTACAAAAGTGCGTGATGGTGGCGCATACACACAAAATAAATAATAAATAAGTTAAAACTCACTGGAGGAGCAAGTTGGGTCTTAATGTAATTTATTTGATTTCTAATTATTTTAATTAGTGAAGTAGCGATAATGCATAAAGTTAAAGTCTTCAAATGTATTTTGCTACATTGCCTTTTGTGTCTTTGATTTTTACATCATGACCAATCTGAAATATTTTTACTAAGAAGCAAACAGGTTAAATCTGGCCAGAATAGCAGTGATCAGGCTGTTCTACACTTAAATTTGCACTGATTTAAACTAACAGCTAATTTATAGCTGTAGATGGCAGTGAAGGGTAATTTTCTCATTTTCAGACATTTTTTTTTATTTTGTTTTTTATTTATTTATTTTTTTTTTAATATTTGCTACTCTCCTCTGGCTCAGGAAATATTTAACTTAGTGATTTTAACCCAATGACTGCCACAGGCGCTCCATGGCGCCATTAGTCCCTAGTGGTCAAGATTTTTTCAAGAAAATATTCAGTTCGGATGTTAGAGATTTCCAAAGCTATAACTTGTAAGTGGTAAGAGATAATGGCTTACTGTCAATTAGAAAGATGTAGAATATGATCCAAAGTTTGAAATAGGAGTAACTTTACGCATCTAATTTGCTTAATGTCATGCAGCCATAACAAATTACATAACTTTCGGTCAAAAATGGACTTTTCGACATATTTACACAAAAGATGGTTTTGTTGTCTTGTCATGGGTTTTTCTTTTTTTTTTTTGTTACGTTCTCTTCAAAGTATATGAACCAGAACATTAGTAGAATGTCAACAAACAAAATAATTTGTCAGACTTACCGCTGGCCAGGTGGCTCTCACTTTGTCCATTTTCGTCCATCCTGGTCGTTATTTTGCCTTCTGTTGGTCATTGGCACTTTCTCTCCCACATCCATAAACTCTTATTATTATCCCACCTCAATTTTGCTTTTATTCTACCGGAATTTATCTTATATGATGACATGGAACTGGCACGATTGGTGTCTAGTCACATGGCGCTGGGGGCAGCAGCAGGTGAACATCAACTAGCTTCACCCACCCTCTGTTAAAACAAAATGTAAACATTTACATTTTTAAGCTAAATAATTACCTCCGCCAAGGAGGTTATGTTTTCATCGGCGTTGATTTGTCTGTTTGATTGTTTGTTTGTTAGCAAGATAACTCAAAAAGTTATGGACTGATTTTCATGAAATTTTCAGAGAATGTCAGAAATGGGGTATCCTACAGATGATTAGATTCTGGTGGTGATCCAGATCACTGTCTGGATCCAGGAATTTTTTTAAAGGATTTTTTTTTTTTTTAACATTGCGAGATAGGGCCATTTTCAATATTTTTTTCAATATATATATTTTTTTTGTGCATGTAACTCTGCCAAAAAATCGTCAGAACACTTGGAAAAAAAAAATACAGGACACCATGCCCACAGGGGACCTGTGGCGCTTGGCGGAGGTCTGCGCTCTCCGAGTGCTTTTCTAGTATCTTTTTAGAATCATAGTTGGCAAATTTGGGAGCAAATGGCTGCTCCGTCTGCAATCAAGTACATCCACAGCGATCGGTAACATCCACATTTGTTTTGTCTAAAAATTTCTTCTCCTCTGGTGTCCAGAAGGACACTTTTATGTCCACCATTGTAGAAGAGCTTGGGATAACGAGGCGATGTGACTTATAAACCAAAGTTTATTATCAGCTTCGCTCCTCTAACAAGTCTCATCTAGTGCAGCAGCAGAAGAAGTAAGAGAGTGAACACATTCAGCTCTGTGTACTTATACTCACACACAACAAAAGACATGCATATCAAAGCTGACATCCCCCATTAACTTAATTCTCCTCCTTTGTCTCCATACCCCTCCACCTGGCCCTGGGAGGTCAGGGCGACCTATCTGGTCTCCACCGCAGTGCCTCGGATGCTCTTTGATCTTCACTGGCGGTTGAGACACTTTGTCCTGTTGTGAGGTGTGAAGTCGCTTTACATATGTAGTCACCAAACATTCTCACATGCTTATACATATGTAGGTTATGGGATATATGATTAATATAGACCACAGCCCCCCCCCCAAACGACTAAGAAAAGGACAATAGAAAAATTCACAGTTTAAGATAATTATTATGACATACTAACTGCTACACCTCTTGACAAAGAAGAAACTTTCCAGCAGCTATGCTCCTGTAGAGAATTCAGTGGTAATCATAACAGCATAGTAATATCACAAATCAGTCCTAAACTGTTACAGCACAAGTGGGCTGAGTGGTGCGGTGTAGGGCCAAGTGAGGCTAATGGAAAAGGGCCTTTAGTGAACAACTTTTGAGTAGTTTGCATAAGTCCCTGTGCCGTCTGGGCTTAAATCTTCTTCCGAATCTGCTGTGGGTCCGTTTGGGCATCCTGGTGGGACCTTCCTGTAAGGAATCTGCAGCTTGGGAAGGAGAGTGATTACTTGTTCCCTGCAGGGGGGCTGAGTCTTTTCTCTTGGGGGGTCTACCCCGCCGAGGTGCTCTCGCCAACCGTGTAAGCTCGTCTCTCAACAAGAAGGCAGGTTTAAGTCTGTCAATGCTGACTGTTTCTTTTCTGTCCCCAAAATCAAGCACAAAATGCTTATCACCAGGTTCCAGCGCTCTGAATGGTCCATCGTATGGTGGGCGGAAGGTTGGTTTTAAAGCTTCATGCCTAACAAAAACAAATTCATCGTTTTTTAAAGCTTGGGGGACAAAAACCCGTGGAAAAGAGTGATGTGCCGGCCTGGGGAGAGAGTCCGGTCCGTTGCTGCCTAAAAACCTCGGGGCTGGAAGATGCCCTGGCTCTGGGTTCTCTGGTAAAAATTCACCTGGGAGCCTGAGAGGTTGTGCAAAAACTAATTCTGCTGGGGAGGCATCTAGATCCTCTTTAGGTGCAGCACGCAACCCTAATAAAACCCAAGGAAGTTTATTTACCCAATTTGTATCCGTTAGTGAGGCTCTGAGGGCGGCCTTTAAAGACCTGTGAAAACGCTCGCATAACCCATTAGCCTGAGTGATAAGCGGTGGTGCGGTGAATTGTCGCTCCTAAGCTGCTGGCAATGGCTGACCAAAGCTCCGAGACAAATTGATGCCCCCTATCGGATGTGATGTCCGATGGGACGCCGAAACGTGCCACCCAGTTTGTCAAAAAAACGCGAGCGACTTCCACCGCTGTGGTTGACGCCAGAGTGACCGCCTCAGGCCAGCGCGTAGTGCGGTCTATCATCGTTAACAGATGTGTGAAACCTTGGGAGGAAGGTAGTGGTCCCACGAGGTCGACATGAACGTGGTCGAACCTTCTAGCCGGGATTCGAAAAGGATCTAGAGGGGCTTTTGTGTGTTTGTGTATTTTGGCGCGCTGACAAGAAATGCAAGTCTTTGCCCATTCTTTTACGTTTTTGCGCAGGCCAGGCCACACAAACTTTTCGGCGACCATTTTAACCAAAGCGCACACGCCTGGGTGCGCGAGGGAGTGAATTGAGTCGAAAATACGGCGGCGCCATGCAGCTGGGACTACTGGGCGAGGTCGGCCGATTGAGATGTCGCATATTGGGGGGGTACACTGTCGCGTAAATCCCTTTCCTCCAGCCTTAACCCTGTTGGTCCAGACAGGAGTGCGCGCACGTCCGCGTCACTACTTTGCTCCTCCGCCATGGCTGCATAATCTATCCCTACGTGGATTGGGGCTGCGTATGTGTCCGCGTTGGCGAAGAGTTCTGCGGCTGAGGTAGTATAATCTGTCTCCTCGCGCTCTGGCGATGTCACAGCGCGAGAGAGGCAGTCTGCTACCACGTTAAGTTTGCCTGCCACATGTCGAATGTCTGTGGTGAACTCTGAAATCGCAGCTAGCTGTCTTTGTTGCCTGCCTGACCACGGTTCAGAAATTTTAGCCATCGCAAAGGTGAGCGGTTTGTGGTCTACAAAAGCCGTGAAACGCTGCCCCTCCAACCAGAACTGGAAGTGGCGGATGGATAAATGAAGCGCTAGCAGCTCCCTGTCAAAGGTGCTGTATTTACGCTCAGTTTGGTTTAGCGATTTACTGAAAAATGCCAAAGGTTGCCAGGTTCCGCCGACGTGTTGTTCTACAACCGCCCCTATGGCCAGGTCTGAAGCGTCTGTGGTTAGCGCAATGCGGGCCGAGGGATCAGGGTGAACCAACATTGTGGCATTAGCTAGGGCACTTTTTACTTCCGCGAAGGCACGTTCGCGCTCCGTGGTCCATTCGACCGCGTTGGAAGGTTTTTGTTTTCTGAGCGCGTCATATAGGGGCTGCATGAGCTGAGCTGTGCGGGGGAGGAAACGGTTGTAAAAATTAACCATTCCCAAAAATTCTTGCAGCGATTTGACCGTTTGTGGCCATGGGAAACTTTTTACTGCGTGAACTTTGTCTGGCAGTGGGACTGCCCCCTTCGGTGAAACTCTGTGTCCCAAAAAATCAATTTGTGACACGCCGAATTTGCATTTGGCTGGATTGATTATTAACCCGTGCTCTTCTAGTCTCTGAAAAACCATAGTGAGATGCTGTTCGTGTTCATCCTCAGACGAGCTGGCTACCAGCATATCGTCGAGGTAGACGGACACGAAAGGGAGGTCGCGTAATACTGCGTCCATCATCCGCTGAAAGGTTTGAGCAGCGCCTTTGAGGCCAAAAGGCATCCGCAAAAATTCAAAAATTCAATTCAATTCAATTCAACTTTATTTATATAGCGCCATTTCACAACAACAGTCATCTCATAGCACTATCAACTGTAGGGAGGACCCCCACAGTTGCAGAAAGACCCCAGCAATCAGGCGATCCCCTGTGAGCAAGCACTTGGCGACGGTGGAGAGGAAAAACTCCCTTTTAACAGGAAGAAACCTCCAGCAGAACTAGGCTCAGGGAGGGGCAGTCATCTGCTGCGACTGGCTGGGGGGTGAGGGGACAGAGAAGAAGAAAAGAACAGACATGTAGAGAGCAAACAGCACGATGGGGACTCAATCTATGGGAGAGAACAAACAAATGTTAATGACCGGCAAAAAAAAAATATTTCATTGAGGAAAGGAGTGAGGCCCAGTGCATTACTGGAGGTCCCCCGGCTGACTAAACCTATTAGCAGCATAACTAAGGGAGGGTTCAGAAACACATGATCCCTCCCTAATTGTAGGCTATATCAAAAAGGTAGGTTTTAGCCCTATTCTTAAAAACAGAGATCGAGTCTGACTCCCGAATCCAGATTGGCAGCTGATTCCACAGGAGAGGAGCTTGATAACTGAAGGCTCTGCCTCCCATTGTACTTTTGGAGATTCTAGGTATTACAAGTAAACCTGCATTTTGGGAGCGTAGTGCTCTGTTAGGATGATACGGTAGTATCAGATCTTTTAAATAAAAAGGAGCCTGATTGTTTAGAGCTTTGTAAGTAAGAAGAAGGATTTTAAACTTAATTCTAAACTCTATGGGAAGCCAATGAAGGGAGGCCAGAACCGGAGAGATATGATCTCTCTTTCTAGTACCTGTTAAAACTCTTGCTGCAGCATTTTGGATCAGCTGAAGACTTTTTAAAGATGTTTTAGGACAGCCTGATAATAAAGAATTACAATAATCTAATCTCGAGCTAACAAAAGCGTGGATCAGCTTCTCAGCATCACTCTGAGACAAGATGCTCCTAATCTTGGCAATATTACGCAAATGATAGAAGGCAGTCTTAGAAACAAATTTAATATGTGAATTGAAGGACAAATCCTGATCAAAAATAACTCCAAGGTTCCTCACAGAGCTATTAAGAGAAAGAGTAACTGCATCCAAACTGAAAGTTTGATTTGGAAAGGAATTTCTAAGGTTTTTTGGACCAACAAGAATGACTTCAGTCTTATCTGAATTTAATAGCAGGAAATTACAAGTCATCCAAGCTTTGATTTCCTTAAGACAGGCTTCTAACTTGGCTAATTGATTAGTATCATCTGGCTTCATTGACAGGTATAATTGTGTGTCATCTGCATAACAGTGAAAATGTATACAGTGCTTTCTAATAATGTTGCCTAACGGAAGCATATATAAACTAAAAAGAGTAGGGCCAAGCACAGATCCCTGTGGAACTCCATGACTAAGCTTTGAGCTGAGAGAAAACTCATCATTTACATGAACAAACTGGAACCTATCAGATAAATAAGATCTAAACCACTGCAACGAAGTTCCATTAAGTCCAACATAGTGTTCTAATCTATCAAGTAGAATATTATGATCAATAGTATCAAAAGCTGCACTAAGATCTAAAAGGACAAGTACAGAAACTAGTCCATTATCAGATGCAATGAGGAGGTCGTTAGTGACCTTCGCTAAGGCTGTTTCAGTGCTATGATGGATTCTAAACCCAGATTGAAACTCCTCAAATAAACCATTTCCCTGCAGGTGGTCAAATAATTGCGTAGCAACAACTCTTTCTAAGATTTTTGTAATGAAAGGGAGATTAGAGATTGGTCTATAGTTAGCTAAAGCTCCTGGATCTAGCGTTGGCTTTTTGAGTAAGGGTTTAATTACAGCCGTTTTAAAAGCCTGCGGTACATGGCCTAAAGTTAATGAAAAATTGATTATATGAAGAATAAAGCTACCAATAAGTGGGAAGACTTCTTTAAATAACCTGGTAGGAATAGGGTCTAAAAGACAAGTTGAAGGTTTGGATGAGGAAACAATTTTGTCTAACTCACAAAGGTCGATTGGAGTAAACTCATCAAGACAGACATCAATAGAAGGAGTTGTAGTAGTTACAGTATTTAAGTTAACTGTGGGAAGAATCTGATTGATTTTATCTCTGATGGATGAAATTTTATTATTGAAAAAGTTCATAAAGTCCTGACTAGTAAGCTCTAAGGGGATGCTAGGATTGACAGAGTCAAGCTTTTAAGTCTAGCTTTTCTAAGAGATTTTTTATAAATTAAAAGATGATTTCTCCAAGCTAAATAGATTTCATCTAAATTAGTAGAGCGCCATTTTCTTTCTAATTGACGAGTCTTCTGTTTTAAGCTACGAGTTTCTGTGTTGAACCAAGGAGTTAAAAATCTCTGATTAGACTTTTTCTTTTTTAAGGGGGCCACCAAGTCTAGAGCCTGATGCAGAGAAGCTGAAACACTATCCACCATGTTATCAATTACAGAAGGAGCAAGCTGTCTATAGCTTATTTCCGTTGTGTTGACACATGGCATAGAGGAAACAATCTGCAAAAAGACCGAAGTGGGTTATTACAGCTGTTTTAGGAAGGTCTTCCGCTCTAACGGGGACTTGATGATAGCCGCGGACCAGGTCTATTTTTGAAAAAATGCGCGCACCCGCCAGATGTAGTGAAAAATCTTGGATGTGAGGAATAGGGTAGCGGTCATGCGCTGTTGCATTGTTTAATCTGCGGTAATCACCGCACGTTCTCCAAGAACCGTCGGATTTCGGGACTATGTGAAGCGGTGACACCCAGGGGCTTTTTGAGCGCCTGATAATGCCTAGTTTTTCAAGGGTGCTAAACTCGTCCCGAGCTATGGCGAGCTTGGTCGCGTCTAAGCGCCGAGCTTTGGCGAATACAGGTGGGCCCGTTGTGGGGATAAAGTGTTCGACCCCGTGCTTAGCCACTGTAGCTGAGAATTTGGGAATTGTGAGTGCTGGAAATTGGGTGAGGAGTTGATCAAACTTACCTCCTGCTGTAGTGACGCTGGCCTGCACAGGTGGTGGAGAAACTCGAGCTGAGCAGGGAATAGAAGCAAAGGACAGTGCATTAACCAAGCGTCTGTTCGCTAGATCGACTAATAACCCATGTGCACACAAAAAATCTGCGCCCAACAAGTTAAAACTCACCGCCGCTACAACAAATGTCCATCTGTAGTTGCGGCCATGGATGCGGAGGGGCAGGTTCCTTTCGCCAAAAGTGTCGATGATGGAGCCGTTGGCTGCCACCGCTCCATTGCCCCGGGGGCCCATGGCCCGGTCTGCTTGGGAGGGCATGATAAAACTCAGTTGAGCTCCCATGTCAATGAGGAACTGCTTGCCGGTGTGTCCGTCCGTCACATAGAAGCTTGCTTTTTTCGCCGAGAACCGCCGCTGTTAACGGTTCTCGGCTTTGGTGTTTCCCGAAATCGTGAATTTGCAGGGGGGAACGCACTTGTAGGCCTTCTCGGCGAAGCGGTGGTGGTAATAACAGACGTCGCTCAGTCTGTTACGTCTTGGCCGTGTCGCTGTCACGGCGGGCGGATTCTGCTCCGTGGTTTGTGGCTCCCCATGGCTCCGGACATCAGCGTTGAGGTCTGCGGATGCTGCTGTGGGTGTCTGTTCCTTGCAGGTGTTGACGAGTCGCTGCGCTTCGTGAGCCAGCGTGCGGAAGTCTTGCTGGGTGCTGCATCGCATGTTGGCAAGTGTCCCTCTCATGTGTGGCGGCAGCGTACTGAGGAATATAAATTGGAAGAGGAAATTGTCATTGTCCTCTTCTTTAAGTTGCAGCAGGTCCTCCATGAGGGCCTTGGGTCTGCATCCTCTGTGGCCGTAGACCGCCAGGATCCTCTCAGCTCTCTCCTCAGCAGAGGGGACGAAATTTGCCACGATGGTCACTTTCAGTTCTCTGTATTTGTCCTGGGCCGGCGACCGCTGGATGATGCTCCGCGCACATCTCGAAGTGGCGGCGTCGAGTTTGGCGACGATGTGATAGAACTTTGTATCGTCAGTCGTGATGCTCGCAAGTGCAAACTGGGCTTCAGCTTGCTGAAACCACGAGGCGGGGTCTTCCTGCCAGAAGTCCGGCAGCTTGACGGTGATGGCATTTGTGTGGACCGTCACTTATGTGTCTGCAGGGTGAGAGTGCCTTCCTTCGGCTCTCGCCGCGGCGCTGGTTCTCGGTTGAGCCCTTTCTATCACTTCTGCCGTGGGGGAACGTCGTCCATCTGTTCCCCTGTCTGCATGGGCGCCGGCGTCTGCCTGGGTCACCACAGATGAGTCGATCGCGGGGGAACGCCTCTGGTCCATCCTCGCGTCAGGGTCACCAGTGTAGAAGAGCTTGGAATAACGAGGCGATGTGACTTATAAACCAAAGTTTATTATCAGCTTCGCTCCTCTAACAAGTCTCATCTAGTGCAGCAGCAGAAGAAGTAAGAGAGCGAACACATTCGGCTCTGTGTACTTATACTCACACACAACAAAAGACATGCATATCAAAGCTGACATCCCCCATTAACTTAATTCCCCTCCTTTGTCTCCGTACCCCTCCACCTGGCCCTGGGAGTTCAGGGCGACCTATCTGGTCTCCACCGCAGTGCCTCGGATGCTCTTTGATCTTCACTGGCGGTTGAGACCCTTTGTCCTGTCCTGAGGTGTGAAGTCGCTTTACATATGTACTCACCAAACATTCTCACATGCTTATACATATGTAGGTTATGGGATATATGATTAATATAGACCACAACCATCAGTCTTCCAAGGCAAGAGCAGTAAGTTATATGTGTCTGCCACCTTGTGAGGTGGAATCCTTTGTACAATTTAAATCAACTGGGGAGTTTTTGGCCACGTCATATAACATCACATGACAGGTGCAGTGCTGCGCCTGTTGCAGTGGGGGCGCTGTTTCTTGAAACCTTGCCACAATAAGGGTTAACTTTTTATTCATATATGATTTAGAAGAAAAAATGAAAATTATGAAAATTAAGTCTCTAATGGACATTTAAAAAGTATTTTATAACACTGCAAAATTATGAGAGGAAAAGGTGCATTTCTATGACACGGTGGTGGCATCAGCCTTCACTTTTGGAGTGGTCTGCTGGGGCAGTGGCATTACAGCAGCCGATAGGAAGAGACTGAACAAACTGATTAAGAAAGCTAGCTCTGTCCTGGGGCAGCGCCTTGATCCGGTGGAGGAGATAGGAGAGAGAAGGACGGTGGCTAAACTGTCATCTCTGCTGGAGTCCGAGTTCCACCCTATGCAGGATGTACTGAATGCACTGAGGAGCTCATTTAGCAGCAGACTACATCATCCCAGGTGCACAACCGAGAGGTTTCGTAGGTCCTTCCTACCAACGGCTGTCAGACTGTACAACCTAAGCAGGGCTGCTCGCAGAGATAGCAAAAAGACGTAACAAACTAATAGTTTTTAAATGCAAAAGATGCAATAGACTTACACAATGGTCCCCTCCGGCATACAACTAGGAAAATACCGGTCGCTATGGAGGATGAGAATATGTATGGGCACATAATCATACCATGTAGGATAACTATGTAGAGGGTTATGCTGTTTCATCCCATCTAGCAACAATGCTCTGCACTGTGTGTGTTTATATATTTACATATTTATTCCATCTAGCTACAATGCTCAGCACTGGGTGTGTTCATATTTATATATCTATATATTTATTCCATCTAGCTACAATGCTCCGCACTGTGTTTTTATATATCTATATATTTATTCCATCTAGCTACAATGCTCCGCACTGTGTGTGTTTATATACTTACATATTTATTCCACCTAGCTGCAATGCTCCATACTGTGGGTGTTTATATATTTACATATTTATTCCATCTAGCTACAATGCTCTGCACTGTGTGTTTATATATTCATATATTTATTCCATCCAGCTACAATGCTCTGCACTGTGTGTCTGTGTGTGTGTCTATATATATTTTATAGTAATATGTTGTAGCATCATCTCACTTTGGCTCAGCAACAATTATTCTTCTGCTTAAAGACATTTTTGTTTCATCCAGGAATAACGCAAATAAATGGATTTTCTTCCCCCAGGCCACAGCTGAAATCCCCTTCTTTTGTTAAAACCAGCCTAAGGAATTTCCCCCAATGTCCAGCTTCACTTTTATTGCCCCCATAAAACCTACACAGATCCACGACTCAGTTAATTTCCTTAAACTGTGGACATGCTGGATTTAAACAACTTTAAAGTACATTATTACAAACTCAATTCTAAACCTTCATTCTTTTCAGAACTATGAAAATGCAGATGGACTCTGATGTGTTTGATGTGGAAAAACAATAATATGTGTGAAATGCATTAATCTGTGATTTTATATATATATATGCATGTTGATGTTAAATGAATGTTTATTCCTGCATGTTGATTTAGAAGCACTGCTTATAAGATACACTAAGGTTAGTTTAGTTATACATAAGTTTGTAACAGTACATTCCAATGCATTTAAAACTGTGTATTCCTGTGGACTGATATCATGTGTCACCAGTCTTCATAGAACCCCAGCTTCTTCATCCTATTGGTCTCTCACAGACAAGGCCTGTTATTGGACTAAAGGTTCATCGAGCCCGCCCACGAAGGACGCTCATTGGCTGAGGTTCCGGTCAGGCCAGAATCCCGCGAAACTCAACAGAGCTTATAAAAGGGAGAGAGAGACTCTGTTTCAGCCCTTTTTGCCTTTTTCGTCAGACACCAGGCTCTTTCTGCTGCGGATTCTCTTTTCGCCTGCTCCCTTCTTTCTGACCTCCTCCATTGTCTACACACAGCAAGGGAGAACAAAGGACCACATGGCGCTTTTCTGAACACAGCAGATAATTTGTTTATGTAACTTTGTATTTTCTTCTTCTCTTAAATGCCTAGGAATTCCTTTTTCTTTGAGCTCAATTCTTAATCGGAGTCAAACTCCAATTCTTAATTTATCACTTTTTGTTAAACTTTCTGTAAACCGCCGTTTGTTTAATTTTAAGGTAAACTTTAATCTTGACTTTATTTTTATAATATTTTTCTTGACCAAGCACCTCTCAAAACTATTTTTATCTAAAGTCCGAAAGTTTCTTTTCTAATTTGAAATCGGATTAGATATCTCTTAATTATTACCGAAGACCTCTTGAAGAAAGACGCAGCTCCCACATAACGTGCAGCTGTAGGATCAACACACAGCTGTCCCACATCACTCTGAAGAGACGTCGGCACCATCTGGCTAAGACCCGTTTCAACTGTGGGTCATGCAGCCCAGAATCCAGCCTCCTTCGACCGCTTGAATCTAAAGGTCGAGCTGTGAACCCTTGAAGTATCTGCTGGCAGATATTTCCCTCACATCCACAAAGTCTTGGGCTGAAAAAGGACGACAGAACTGCCATCACTGAGGATCACGTGAGCTGAAAAAACTTTAATTCATCTGCTGAATTAAACTTGAGGTTCGGTACTAATTTATATATCTAATCAGATGCAAATTAAGAAGCCCTTAACATAACTCTCCTTTTCATTAAAATTCCGTTTTTATTTTCTTAAGATTAATTTAGGACTTTTTCATAATTAGCAAACTTTCTCCATAAATTTGCGTTGTTTTTGATAATCTGTTAACTCAAACTGATAGAAATTCGTTTCTCAGTTTAACCCTGGTTCCGAAAATATTGACATTGTTAATCTATCATTTACAAGATTGATTTTATGATTAATGAAATTATTTCGATGTCTATTAATCATTTTGTTTAATAAATATTTAAAAATGAGAAGTTGTTGGGAATTTATTTCATTCTGAGTCTGTTTCAAGCCCAGGTATCGAATTCACAGAAAATTTTTGAGACTGATTATTGATTAATTTATTGAGTGATCAAACAGGTATAAGGTGAAATTAAAGATCAAATTGCTTCTTAAAGATAGAAGCTGGTGCCCCTTACGAGTGTTATTAGCTTTTCTGATGTATATGAAATGAGATTTGAGCTCAGATTCCAATACATCAATATAAATTAAATAATTCATACCTGATCATATTTATTATTTATTAATATTCCCATATTTTACGTTACAATGTACATATGTATATTAGCTGCTCTTGCTTGCTTGTTTTGTTTTTTTTCTTGCCTTCTGAGTGTTGCTATCCCTGTGCTGTTGCAATCCTGGAATTTCCCCGTTGTGGGACTAATAAAGGCTTATCTTATCTTATCTTATCTTATTTAAAAAGAAGAGATGGTCCTTTTTATGTGATTATCTAAACTGTAGAATTTACAGAAAAAAATACATTGTGATATATATCGTTATCATGATATAAGATTACTTATATGGTGATAGGAAATTTTTGTCATATTGCACAGCCCTACATGGGAGCTGTGGAGAAACCCCCATGGAGCCATAAGAAAGGCGTGATTTAACCTTTGGTTTTGCCCATGTGCACATGCTGGCTGGGGTGTATCAGTATTATAAACCTAAAGTACTTCCTGTTCACCTATGTTGTCAAAGACCTCCAGTAAATGCAGACCATCACCAGTACAAATTCACAAAGGATTTCATCAGTTCGAATTTTTCTTTCTATCAGATGCTACATACTTTGAAGCTGTGATTTTTTTTTTTTTTAAAGCTGAACATTAGCAAACCACACCAACTGAGCACGTTACAGCACCAGCATAAACAGCTTTGAACTACATCTCTATAAGCTGCTAGCCTGAGTGAGAAACTGCAGCATTGGTTATGAGGGTATGTGCTGCGAAGCCGAGCAAAGCCTCACGGATTTACATTCACAACATCAGCAACACCTACAGGAAGCACCTGAGCTCCCTAAGGCTAAGTGTTTGTGTGTGAAACAGTGTGTTTATACACTGTCTGGCACATACACACACGCACACACATGTTTCATTTTCACCATTAAACACAGGCCTTTCTTTAATTTCTTTTTTTACAAACACAAGATACACATTAAAACCAGCCCGTAGGGACAGATGCTTGTGTGTAAGTGTGTGTGTGTGTGTGTGTGTGCGCGTGTGTGCATGAGATGGACTGGATGTATTGCACTTCGCTACATTATTGATCAGCCAACTCCCCGGGGCATGCGATACAGATCAGCCATGTTGAATTTCCACCTCGTTCATACACACACACGCACTCACACACAGACAGACACACACACACACACACATGCGCGTGCGCACACACACATATTTATAGACACAAAGAGCAGTTCAAAAGCAAGTTTATAGGCAGTGTTTTTTATCTGTGTGCTTTGATGTAGGTAGAAAAACAATGCGTGCATGCGGGTGGTAGCTCATGTTTCTCATCACGTTCATATGCATACATGCCACAGACAGCAATTCATGCGACAAACAGCTGCAGCAAAGTTTTGGGTACACAGAGTTCTGCGGAGTCATTAGAATCCATCACTGGCAAACTGCAGTCCTGTGGGCCTGTATGGACTCTGGAGGGGCTTATAGCATCCATATGGTGTCACCTTTACTGAGCCACTCACCTTCAGGTCACTAAAGTTATCAGGAGACACTGAAAGTTATCGAGTTGCTGTCAGAGGTGGCTGGAGTTCACTCCAGTCCCTTCTATAATTTATTTGGCTCACAGGGAGCGCTTTGGCGCGACATGGAACTCATTTTCATGTCGGCACAGTCCGTCGTTAAGTGGACCTATATTGGGTTATATTGATTTCAGCTGGAGTCATTTCAGGAAGATTGTAGAACTTGATATGATCTTGGGATATCAATGAAACTGGGAAAAAGCTTTCAGTGGCACTTTATTGGGTATAATTTCATCTGACATGCAGGAGCAGTGCAACACCTCAGACACTTCCACTGCTGTCATGTGTCTTCTCATGCACACTCACCATGCATACCTGTTCATTTTTCATGCGTCCCATCCTCCAGTCACTTTGTCACTCTACAGCCTTAATGAATGAGTTTCTGAGCCACAACGTTTTACCCAGTTACATCATCTTCATCACCAGCCTCACTTCAGAAGTCAAAGCAAACTGTCTACACATTATCAGGAATGTGGTGTTTTCCTTTGCATTTGCCTATATTGTGTATTTGTATTGTTGTCTGGTTTTATTTGACACCATTCTGTAAAATATTAAAACATCGCAGTCTGTCTGGCATCAACTTCAAAATTTCAGTGTATGTACAGCCAGAAATTGTTCTGCCTACCTACTCATTTAGCTGAACTTGGCACAGCAGCTCATTGAGAGATCTGACTTTTTTTTTTTTTATCGCTCATAAATCTCCACCCTGTCAGGGTCTGAGCATGGGTTGGGGACCATGCTCCCACTTTATGTCTGTGTTTGCTATTCTCTGTTTCCCCTGCCTCACTTCAGTTGGCTTTTTGGAATGCTTTGTATTTATTGTTATTCATTATCATAGTCATGTTATTTTCTTTATTCTGGTCTGGCAGTGACCGCGAGGTGCGGGCATCCTCGAAATAGGCCTCGATGTTGGTGGCCATCCACGCTTCCCTTTCATCCAGACCTATTTACCAAAACTTTAAATATGCTGGGTCCATTGGATGAGTGTACTGTCACAGTGGTGTGGAATTAGACCCAAATGCAGTAATGAAAGTTCGGCAAGATTTATTAAGAGCTGGTCAAACAGGTGCAGCTCAAAAGAAACACAAAAACACAAAATAACGAACAGCTCAGGGGCTGTAACACAACTTACAAAAAAGACATGATCAGGTCAGGTCAGGTCAGAATACAGAACAGGCGTGTGTTGTTCATGCAGTATGACGAACAACACTCATAAAGAAATACAGATTGCGGCAGGTATAAATACACACAAGGGCAATCAAACACAATATGACACAGATGGCAAAATAAGGGCAAACTCATGCAACAGGTCATGGTAATGCAGAACAGGACAGGCGGGGCTGAGTAGACAATCACACAGAGAGGATACACCACAGTAAACAGGGAAGCAGGACGACACCACATAATAATAATAATAATAATAATAATAATAATAATAATAATAATGAGGATGAAATAATTATACAAAACAGAATAATGATAAAGACAACCCTGGATAATGATAACCAGAGTGAAACACAGAAAACTGCAAAAATGAACTTAATGCGAGGGCAAGGGCTGAGTCCCATGCCCAGAAAACAAGATAATAAAATTATGAATTAGGATGAGGGCATGAGACCCATTCCATGCCCTGACAGTACCCCCCTCTTAAGGGGCTGCTTCCATATGACCCCAGGGTAACACCAAAAAAGAAACCAAACCAATTCTCATAAATTGGTGACCCTTAACTCAAATTTGTTACCATTTTTTTCTCAAAATGATGATATAGCATGCAAGGAGGGCTGAAACAAACTGTAACCCCACCACAGAAGACCCCAGGGAAATGACAACAAAGGGGAAACACAAAAAAGACCCTCAGGGTGGGTGGTGGAGGTACAAGGTCCTGTGGGCAAAAACGAAGTGTAATTCCCCCACAGAACATGTCCAAAACAAACACAGTTTCTGGGAAAAATTAAATCCAAGGCCCCATGACCCAAAAGAAAACAGGTCGACCCAAGTCCATGGGCTATTGGACTACAACATACAATGGGTTAGGGGTCTACCAAAGTCCATAGGCCCTCAGACCAGAGAACAGCATGGGTCGGGGAGTCTGCCCAAGTCCAAGGACCCCCAGATTAGAATGCAGGGCCAGCCCGACGGCCTGCCCATGTCCATAAGCCACCGAGCCGGAGAATAAGGTGGAACAGTAGCGGCAAAAGCACAGAGCTCACCCAGCAAACACAGAGAAGCCCTGTGCTCTGTGACCATATGAAATGCTTCATGCTTACCCTGGCCTCTTGGGCTACGTTTGGAGGCATGCCGGGCTCTTTAACGACGACGGGTGGAGCGGACTGCTCGACCTCTTGGATGATGATGGGTGGAGCGGACTGCTTGGCCTCTTGGACGACAACAGGTGGAGCAGACTGCTTGGCCTCTTGGACGACAATGGGTTCAGTGGACTGCTCAGCCTCTTGGACGATGACGGGTGGAGCGGACTGCTTTGCCTCTTGGATGACAACGGGTGGAGCAGACTGCTCAACCTCTTGGACGACGATGGGTGGAGAGGACTGCTCGACCTCTTGGATGGCAATGGGTGGAGCGGACTGCTTGACCTCTTGGATAACAACAGGTGGAGCAGACTGCTCAACCTCTTGGATGGCTGGTGTCGGAACGTCTGACTCCAACACCTGGAGCACCACCCACATTGTAGTCATCTCAGACTGAGGAGAAAGGCAGGGTGAGGCGTCACCAAACAACTAGGAGCTAGGAAATATTTAACTAGTATTGATGTTATAAAAGTAAAGAAAAGTACTTGCCTGAGCTCCTGATCCTCTGCTTCAGGGGTGACCTCCTCAGGATAAGTCACAGAAGCTTGAGCATGGACATCGAGCTGAACATGAACATGCACAGAGCAGGAACAGAGGTGCATACAATGGAAACCGCTAGAGCTGCATCGTGCACCTCAGGGAGAGGGGAAGCCATTACAAGCCCCTCAGGGACAGCTGGAGCCATTGGGTGGACCTCAGGGGCGGCCGACATCGTTATGTGCACCTCAGGGCGGGCTAAAGCAGTAATGTGCACTTCAGAGGTGGCTGGAGCTGTTGCCTGCACCTCAAAGACAGCTGGAGCTGTAATGCGCACCTCATGAACAGCTGGAGCTGTAATGCGCACCTCATGAACAGCTGGAGCAGTATGAAAAGGAGCCAGACAAGGTTCTGAAGCTGGGTGGCACCATGGTGAAGGTTCTGGATGATACTCACACAGCCCTGCCAGAGCAACAGCAACCAGTGGGACATCTGGTTTGGGGGTACAGCTACTTTAAATGCACTCCTTAAAGAAGCTGCAGCTGGAGGAGCTTCAGAGGCAGCGGGCTCATCCTAAGCCAGTAGATTGCCACTCAGTATAGCCAGTCTCTCACAAAAAAAGCAGAAGGGGAAGAAGTCGGTGAGGATGGGTGGATGGAAAGGGCAGCAGAGTTTATTGCGAAGGGAGGTGGCGCAAACTCAGCAGCACAAGGCAGCTGCACCTGAGTCTCCCCACTGGGAACCAGAAAAGTCACTTCATTACATGATGCTAAAAAATTGTCTGTATTCCCGCTCTGCTGCCACTGATCCTTCTGGCGAGTCCTCCCAGGAGAAGCTGTGACACATCAGACGGGGGGAGGATGCCCAATGATGACCCGCTGGTGGTGCGCCAAAGGAAGAAATAGATGCCTGATGCTTCCTCGCCAGGGATGAGAAATCAAGCAGCTGTGTCCCATGATGCTGGTGACAACCTCGTCTTCCCCTCGATGGATTCAGTCCTTCCTCCTTCCACGCCTCTCCCACCACCGGGAACGATTCCATCAACCTGCAGATGATAATCTGCATGTTTACACTCTGCTTATGCAGACGGGCAAGCTGAGGGAACCGTTGAAGAGTTGGAAATGCCTCAATCAGTTTCTCGGCGCACTCCAGACAGTGAGCGCAAGGTGTGGGCATCCTCGATATAGGCCTCAATGTTGGTGGCCACCCACACTTCCCTTTCATCCAGACCTATTTAGCAAAACTTTAAATATGCTGGGTCCATTGGATGAGTGTCGTACTCTTACAGTGGTGAGGAATTAGAACCAAATGCGGTACTTAAAGTTCGGCAAGATTTATTAAGAGCTGGCCAAACAGGCGCAGCTCAAATAAAAACCAAAACACAAAATAACGAACAGCTCAGGGGCTGTAACAGAACTTAGAAAAAAAACATGATCAGGTCAGGTCAGGTCAGGATACAGAACAGGTGCGTGTTGTTCGTGCAGTATGATGAACGACACTCAAAAAGAAATACAGATTGGGGAAGGTATAAATACACACAAGGGCAATCAAACACAATATGACAGATGGCAAAATCAGGGCAAACTGACTCAAAAGGGCATGGTAACACAGAACAAGAGGGGCAGGGCTGAGTACAGTCACACAGAGAGGATACACTACAGTAAACAGGGAAGCAGGACAACAGCACATAATGATAGTAATAATAATAATGAGGATAATAATGAGGATGAAATAATTATACAAAAAAGAATAATGATAAAGACAACCCGGGATAATGATAATCAGAGTGAAACACAAAAAATTCCAAAAATGAACTTAACCCTTATTGTGGCAAGATTGCATGAACAGATAGCACCACCACTGGCCCAGGAGCAGACTGCACCTGTCATGTGATCTTATATGACGTGGCCAAAAACTCCCCAGTTATACTAAGAATTCAACCTCACGAGGTGGCAGACACGTACAACTTACTGCTCTTGCCTTGGAGGACTGAACACGGGCATAGAACCATCTGAAATCCTCACTTCTGGACACCACAGAAGAGTTTGTAAACGAATGTTGATGTTTGCCATTGCCATCACGAAGGAGGCATTTGCTCCCAAATTTTCCAGCTATGATTCTAAAAAGAGATTATTTAGCTTATGAAGTTAAACATCTACATTTTGTTATATCAGAGGGTGGGCAAAGCTGAGTGAAGCTAGTTGATTTGCACCTGTCGTCACCCCCAGCGCCATGTGACTGGAGAGAACAATGGCTTCGGTTCTGTCTCGTCATATAAGATAAATAGCGGCAGGATAAAAGAAAAATTGAGGTGGAATAATCATAACAGTTTCTGGATGTGAGAGGGAAAAATAAAATCACTGACAGAAGAGAAAATAACGACCAGGATGCCGCAACAGGACAAAGCAAGCGAGCCGCCCGGCAAGCGGTAAGTGACGAATATCTTTGTTTGTTTACATTGTACTTATTTTCTCATTCATATACTTTGAAGATAAGATAACAAAATGCCCAAAACAACAAACCGTGACAAAAAGCAAAACCATTCTTTGTGTAAATATGTCCAAAGTCCACTTTTGACTGAAAGTTATTTAATTTGATATGGCTGCCATGGCATTATGCAAATCAGATGTGTAAATTGACTCCTATCTCAATCTTTAGATCATATTCTACATCTTTCTAATTGACAGTAAGCCATTATCTCTTACCACTTTCAAGTTATAGCCTTGGAAATCTCTGACATCTGAACAGAATAATTTCTTGAAAAAAAATTTTGAACACTAGGGGCTGATGGTGCCACGGAGCGCCTGGGCTAGTAATTGGGTTAAAGCGAAGGCAAGGACTGAGTCCCTTGCCCAGAAAAAAAGATACTAGAATTATAAATTAGGATGAGGGCATGAGACCCATCCCATGCCCTTACACATATACAGTGGTGTGAAAAAGTGTTTGCCCCCATCCTGATTTCTCATTTTTTGTATGTTTGTCACACTTAAATGTTTCAGATCATCAAACAAATTTAAATTTTAGACAAAGATAAGACATGTAAACACAAAATGCAGTTTTTTAAATGAAGGTGATTATCATTAAGGGGGAAAAAAATCCAAACCTACATGGCCATGTGTGAAAAAGTGATTGTCCCCTAAACCTAATAACTGTCATGGGCAGTGAGAGCACGCCCCTCCCCTCCTGCCGCACGTTCACAAACTCATCACTGCACCTGAAGCAGAGGACATACTGTACCTGTGCCAGCTCATCAGCCAGCGTAATTAAGGAAGCCTCCTCCGTGTAGTCAACGCTGGCTCATCTGGGTATACTGCCCTAAGTTCAGGCAAACAGGACGTATTGCTTAGTTTAGACACGTTGTCTAAATTTTGCTCTTTTCTCTCTCTACAGGTTGCTGCCATCGTGCGGGTGTGTCTCAGTTCTGCATGCGCTCTCCTGCCACCTCATCGCTTCCACAGCAACGAATCTTCACCTGGTCAGACACTACTTGCTAAGTCCCCCTACCCTACAGTTTGTCTATTCCCTGCTGGAGTCCTGCCGGCCCATCCTTGGAATCCGAGTAAGTGGCAATCTGGCTAGCCCATATTCCCTACTCTGTTCCTCCACTGACAACTCTCGTTTTCTCTCCACAGGTGGATTGTTTCCTCTGGCAAGTGGTTGTTTAATTAACTGTGCACTGTTTTCATATTTAATAAATTGTTGAACGTTCCCCCCTTGTGTGGTTCCATCCTGTGATTGCATCGTGCACGTGAGCTGTCAGCGTAACCATGACAGATAACTGGTTGGGCTACCCTTAGCAGCAACAACTGCAATCAAGCGTTTCCGATAACTGGCAATGAGTCTTTTACAGCGCTGTGGAGGAATTTTGGCCCACTCATCTTTGCAGAATTGATGTAATTGTTGTGAATTATTAAGCCACATTGGAGGGTTTTCGAACATGAACCGCCTTTTTAAGGTCATGCCACAGCATCTCAATCGGATTCAGGTTAGGACTTTGACTAGGCCACTCCAAAGTTTTCATTTTGTTTGTCTTAAATCATTAAAAGGTGGACTTGCTGGTGTGTTTTGGATCACTGTCTTGCTGCAGAACCCAAGTGTGCTTCAGCTTGAGGTCACAAACAGATGGCTGGACATTCTCCTTTAGCATTTTTTGGTAGACAGCAGAATTCATGGTTCCATTTAACACAGCAAGTCTTCCAGGTCCTGTAGCAGCAAAACAGCCCCAGACCACCATACTACCACCACTATATTTATCTGTTGGTATGATGTTCCTTTTCTGAAATGCTGTGTTACTTTAACACTGGATGTAATGGGACAGACACCTTCCAAAAAGTTCAGCTTTTGTCTCGTCAGTCCACAGAGTATTCACCTAAAAGTCTTGGAGATCATAAAGATGCTTTCGCTTTGTTTTGTTTGTTTTTGTCCGTCAGTTGTGTGTCTGCCTGCTCTTACACCCGTGAAGAGCTACTAAATATCAGGACTTTCACTCCCATGGACCTACTCCCAGTTTTTTTGGCTCCTGCCACCGATCTGGTTCACCTTTTAGCCCAAAAAGTGAGACGGCGAAAGAGAGGAAGACGAGCGGGTGCTCTCTCTGCGGCTTCGCAGGAGAGGCACGCGCACGGCTTTGCCAGGGATATTTCTGTCCAACATCAATTTTCTCTATAACAAGGTAGATGAACTGAGACTGTTGATGCGATTTAAGGACCTCTCCACCTCGTGTGCCCTCTGCTTTACCGAGACCTGGCTCAAGGAAAAGACACCGGACAGCGCACTCCTCCTCGAATGATTTCAGCTGTTTCGTGAAGACCGAGACACGGAGCTCTCCGGCAAGACAACAGGCGGAGGAGTCTGCTTCTACATCAACAGCAGCTGGTGCTCCGATGTAACTGTGATCTCCCAACACTGTTCTCCCGCTCTGGAATATTTATTCATCAACTGTAAGCCATTTTATTCCCCGCGTGAGTTCGCTTCATTCATCCTGGCTGCTGTTTACGTCCCGCCCGACGCGGACGACGTGAGGCTCAGCGCGTGCTCGCGGATCACATTCAGCAAGCGGAGTGGACTTTTCCGGACTCTCTGGTTATTGTGGTTGGCGACTTTAACCAGAGTAACCTGAGCCACGAACTCCCCCGATACAAACAGTTTATTAAATGCCCCACCAGAGGAGAGAACACGCTGGATCACTGTTACACTACAGTTAAGGACGCGTATCGCGCTGTTCCCCGCGTTGTGCTCGGACTATCTGATCACGTGATGGTCCACCTGATTCCCACATACAGACAGAGACTGAAGCTCACAAAACCTGTTGTGAGCACTACGAGGAAATGGACCAGTGAAGCTGGGGAGGAGCTGAGCACGTGCTTGGAAATAACTGACTGGGGCATGTTTAAAGGAGCCACGCATGATCTGGATGAATACATGGACACTGTGACCTCATATATCCACTTTTGTGAGGAGAGCATTCTTCCATCGCGCACCAGGGTGAGTTACTCCAACGACAAGCCCTGGTTCACAGCTAAGCTCAGACAGATCAGGAAGGAGAAGGAAGCAGCGGTGAAAAGTGGAGACAGGGACTGCTACAGGGAGGTCAAATACCGGTTTAGCAGAGAGCTGAGGAGAGCTAAATCTGTGTATTCTGAGAGACTCCAGCAACAGTTCACTGCTAACGACTGCTTCTGTGTGGAGAGGACTGAGGCAAATCACCAACTATCGGCCTCAGGCTTCAAAAGGTCAGGATGACAAAACCCTTTGTCAAAGACTGTCCCAATACTATGCCCGTTTTGACACCTCGTCAGCTGTGTCCAACTCCCCCTCCTCCCCCCAGCGCCACTGCCTCCATGGTCCCCACTTCATCAAAGGTGCCCCCTCCCCCTCTGCCCTTGCCATCAGTGAGCAGGACGTGCACAGACAGTTCTCCAGACTGAACCCGCGCAAGGCCCCCGGTCCGGACGGCGTGTTTCCCTCCACCCTGAGACACTGTGCGGAGGAGCTGACTCCTGTCTTCACAGAAATTTTTAACACCTCCCTGAAGTCATGCCACGTGCCGGCCTGCCTCAAAACCTCTACCATCGTCCCTGTCCCCAAGAAGCCACGGATCACTGGACTTAACGACTACAGACCTTTAGCGCTCACCTCTGTAGTCATGAAGTCTTTGAGCGCCTGGTCCTGCCCCACCTCAAGACCATCACCACTCCCCTCCTGGACCCGCTGCAGTTTGCCTACAGAGCCAACAGGTCTGTGGATGACACAGTCAACCTGGCCCTCCACTCCATCCTGCAGCACCTGGACTCCCCGGGAACCTACGTCAGGATCCTGTTTGTGGACTTCAGCTCTGCATTCAATACAATCCGCCCCGCTCTGCTCCAGGACAAGTTGTCCCTGCTCAACGTGCCTGACTCCCTCTGCAGGTGGATCACCGACTTCCTGATGGACCGGAGGCAGCATGTGCGGCTGGGAAAGACTGTCTCAGACTCTGTTAGCATCAGCACCGGATCACCCCAGGGCTGTGTACTTTCCCCCCTGCTCTTCTCCCTGTACACCAACTCCTGCACCTCCAGCCACCAATCTGTCAAGCTGATCAAGTTTGCGGACGACACCACCCACATCGGGCTCATCTCCAACGGCGACGAGTCCGTCTACAGGAGAGAGGTGGCCCAGCTGGCGTCCTGGTGCAGCCACAACAACCTGCAGCTGAACGCTCTGAAGACAGTGGAGATGATCTTGGACTTCAGAAAAGTCACAGCCCCTCTGCCCCCCCCCCCTTACCCTCACAGACTCTCCCATCACCACTGCGGGTTCTTTCTGCTTCCTGGGCACCACCATCACCCGGGACCTCAAGTGGGAGCCGACCATCAGCTTTCTCATCAAAAAGGCCCAGCAGAGGATGTTCTTCCTGCGGCAGCTGAGGAAGCTCAAGCTACCCACCAAGATGTTGGTGCAGTTCTACACGGCCATCATCGAGTCCATCCTCACCACCTCCATCACCGTGTGGTACACAGGAGCCACCGCCAGGGACAGACTAAGACTGCAGCGCGTTGTACGCGCTGCTGAGAAGGTGATCGGCTGCAAGCTCCCATCTCTCCAGGACCTGTACATCTCCAGGACCCGGAGGCGTGCAGGTCGGATCATAGCCGACCCTTCACACCCTGGACACGCACTGTTTGCCCCCCTCCCCTCAGGCAGAAGACTTCGGTCCATTCAGACTAAAACCTCCCGCTACATGAACAGCTTCTTCCCCTCTGCCATCAGACTGCTGAACACTAAGTGACTTATTAGACTCTCGTGCACTACGTACAGCAGCTCAACCGGACTCATGATAATTATCACTGTTTTCTTTTGCACTACCAACTGCACTATGTGGAACTCCACAATATCGGCTGCTTGTTAATATATTTAAAAATTGCATAAATTAGTATTACTCACTCATATTCTACATTTTATTGCATGCATAGTTTTTTTATTTTTATCTTTAGTACTACTCCATGTTTAATGTTGCAGCATTGCACCATGACAAATTCCTAGTTTGTGTACTACATGAACAATGGCAATAAATCTCATTCTGATTCTGATTCTGATTCTGATTCTGGCAAAACTGAAACTAGTCTTTATGTTGTTTTTACTCAGCAGTGGTTTATGTCTTGGAACTCTGCCATGCAGGCCATTTTTTGCCCAGTCTCTTTCTTATGGTGGAGTCATGAACACTGACCTTAACTGATGCAAGTGAGCCCGGCAGTTCTTTGAATGTTGTTGTGGGGTCTTTTGTGACCTCTTGGATGAGTCGTCGCTGCGCTCTTGGGGTAATTTTTGTCGACCGTCCACTCCTGGGAAGGTTCACCACTGTTCCATGTTTTCGACATTTGTCGATAATGGCTCTCACTGTGGTTCATTTGAGTCCCAAAGCTTTAGAAATTGCTTTATAACCTTTTCCAGACTGATTGATCTCAATTACTTTGTTTCTCATTTGTTCCTCAATTTCTTTTGATTGCAGCATGATGTCCGGCTTTTGAGGGTCTTTTGGTCTACTTCACTTTGTCAGACAGGTCCTGATGAAGTGAGTTGTTGATTGAGAACAGGTGTGGCAGTAATCAGGCCTGGGTGTGGCTAGAAAAACTGAACTCAGCTTTCCAAACATGTGATAAACCACCATTAATTTATGTTTTAACGGGGGGCAATCACTTTTTCACACAGGGCCATGTAGGTTTGGATTTTTTTCCGTTATGTGTGTTTTCTTTGTCAAATATTTTATTTATTTATTTATTTATTTTTTATTATTATTATCTGAAACACTTAAGTTTGACAAACATACAAAAAAAAAGAGAGAAATCTGGAAAGGGGCAAACACTTTTTCACACCACTATATACCAGCCTCAGTCTGTGTCCTGTGCATTATCCTTGTTTCATGTCAGCATGTCACCCATGCTTCAATCTTGTCTTTTTTTTTTTCCCCCTTGTCCTGATTTTTTTAAATTTTGAATCCTTTGTTAGTCCCACAATGGGGAAATTAAAGGGCATCCACATGAGTGGATGAGGCAGCCACTGGTGCGGAGCCCACCCCTTTCACCATTCACACACACATTCACACCTGAGGCCACTTCAAAGTCTCCAATTAACCTAACTTGCATATTTTTGGCATGTGGGAGGAAACTGGAGACATCCCGGAGTAAACCCACTTGTCATTCAGTAAGTCTGCCATGTTTTTGCCTCTGTTCAGCCCATGTGATGCTTTATTTTCTGTCCTTTACCTGAGTTAATAAATAATGCTGAATGAAATTCACCTCTCATATGGGTCCTCCTTTTCATTGCCCCGGAGGGGAAGCTCTAACACACCCCTGTACAAACAGAGTATAATCCATGGAAGTTGTAGCTTCTGTATGTAGTTTTGTAGATTATCTATACTGAACATTCAGACGTTATTTTCTGAATTTACATTTACTTTTAGTCGTATTGTGGTTTGCATCTTTGTTCAGGAGGTAAAGAAGGAGTAAGACAGGATCATGAGTTTAAAGCTAGAAGTCAAAGGTGTGCTGTTGAATGTTGTCAGTGCGTATGCCTCACAAGTTCTATATCAGGTAGAAGAGAAAGAGGAATTCTGGAGTAAGCTGGATGAAGTGGTAGAGAGTGTTCCCAGGGGGAGAGAGAGTGGTGATTGGAGCGGACTTTAATGGGCATGTAGATGAAGGGAACAGAGGTGAGGAGGAGGTCCGGGGTAGTTGTGGTCTTAAGGAAAGAAATGTGAATGGACAGATTGTTGTGGATTTTGCTAAAAGCATGGAAATGGTTGTGGGGAACACCTACTTCAAAAAGAGAGAGGGACATAGGGTACAAGAGTGGAGGAAGGTGCACACAGGTGGACTACATCTTATGGAGAAGCAGAAATCTGAAAGAGATAGGAGACTGCAAGGTGGTGGCAGGTTGAGAATGTAGCTAGACAGCATCAGATGGTGGTCTGTAGGATGACTTTGCAAAGCAAGAACAGGGAAACATTGAAGGAAAGAGTGAAACATTCAGGGGGGGAGTTACAGAAGGAAGAAGGTTGCACAGAGTTCAGGAAGGAGTTGATACAGGCTCTGGGTGGTAAGGAAGAATTACCAGATGACTGGAAACATACAGCAAAAGTATTGAAGGAAATGGGGAGACTTGGTTGTGGAATGAGGAGGTACAGGAAAGAATTCAAAGGAAGATGTTAGCAAAGAAAATATGGGATAGCCAGGTAGATGAAGAAATTATACAGGAGTATTTGGAATCTAGGTGCATGGCAAAGAAGGAGGAGGCAAAGGCATACTGTATATGAGTTGCATGAGAGGCTGGATACTAAGGAAGGAAAGAAAGACTTGTATTGACTGGCTAGACAGAGAGATTGGTCTGGAAAGGATGTACAGAAGGTTTGGCTGATTAAGGACAGAAATGATAGTGTACTAACAAATGACGAGAGTGTCTTGAAAAGGTGGAACAAGTACTTTGACGAGCTGATGAATAAAGAAAATGAGAGAGAGAGGAGGATGGCTGAAGAAAAGATGGTGAATAAGAAAGTCCCGAGGATTAGCAAGGCAGAAGTGAGGGCAGCTTTGAAGAGGATGAGGAATGGAAAAGTGGTTGGTCCAGATGACATACTTGTGGCGGTATGGAGATGTTTAGGAGAGATGGCAGTGGACTTTTTAACCAGTCTGTTTAATACAATCTTGCAGAGTGAGAGGATGCCTGAGGAGTGGAGAGTTTTTTGGTAGCAATTTTCAAGAACAAAGGTGATGCTCAGAGCTGTAGTAACTGCAGAAGAATAACGTTTTTCAGCTAAACTATGAAAACATGAGAAAAAGTTGTTGAAGCCAGGTTAAGATGAGAGGTGACAATCAGTGAGCAGCAGTTCAGTTTCATACCAAGAAAGATTACTACAGATGCAATGTTTGCTGTAAGAGTGCTGATGGAGAAGAATAGAGGAGGTCAGAAGGAGTTGCACTGTGTCTTTGTGGATCTCGACAAAGCATATGGTAGGGTGCAAAAAGAGGAAGTGAGGTACTGTATGAGTGGCAGACAAGAATGTGAGGGTGGTGCAGGACATGCATGAGGACAGTGGGATGTGGTGAGGTGTGCTGTAGGAGTGACAGCTGGTTTCAAGGTGGGGGATTTACATTCTTGTCTCCAGAATGTCTGCGACGTCTGCCCGGATAAGCTTTGATTATCAGGACTGTCCCGTTCTGTCCCTTCCCTTATCCTCATCTTCCCTCTCCTTTCTCCTACCTATATATATCAGACTTAGAAGAATGGATCCTTTAGAGATTATTGGTGTGTCTGAATGTCATGCTTTGTAACCTCTCCCCCAAGGTGGCCATTGGGGTGACTCCTTATATTTTTGTAATAAATGTACATAAATTCAACTTCCCGCCTGATTTTTGACTTTGAATAATTTAAACTCAAAATTATTCTAACATTTTGGCACTCCAAACAGTGGATCTACATATCCCTGTCTTTCCGGCGCCTCTGCTTGATTTCAGCAAGTGCACAGCTGATGAAAAGACCTTCCCAGGCTGAGTGGGAAAAAAAAAATGGCTCAGTGTTACTGTAGTGAAGGCATTTCAGACTGGGGTGCTGGAACTGACTGGGTGACCGATCTGAGAATCCTACTGGCGGCTTGGATGTAAGTACATTTGTTGTTGTTTATGGATAAAAGATAGTGAGATTGCCCCGACCGGTTGTACATTGCGGAAGCTGAAGGGATGAAAATTGCGGCCTGATTACTGGGTAATTTCTACCCACGGTGAGCGACATCGTAATAATCCCTTGGGAGGAACGAGGTTTTTCCTCTGCAAACGGTGACCGTTATCGCAAGACCCGGGGAGATTCTTAGAAACCTGTCACTTTCTATGCCCTGTTAGTGCAGTGGAGGTGCCGGAAGTGCATACAAAGAAAAAAAAAAAAAAAGGAAATATTCGTGCTCTTCTAACCACAGAAGTTTTATTGTCTAAATAACTAGGCTCTTGACGTCCTGTGAAAAAGTCATGTGATCAAAGAAAAGTAGATTTTCGGGGGCAGATTTGTGCCTTTGAGGCCACGTCTGCTATTGTCCAGTGGTTTGGACTTTCAGCATTTGTGGGGAGGTTACGTGAACCCCGAAGGAAAAAGGTAGATTTTATTTTGTGAGTTTGTTGAAGCGCTGGATAAAAATTATTGCAGTCTGAATTTGTTTTGTCTCAGCGTTGCATGAAATCCGCTCCGGTGTGAAACACAGAGAGAGAGAGAGTTCCCATGGAGACGGAGTGAATAGGGTGTGAAGTTGTTGTTTGTGATTTTTTCTGATATTTGTGGAGCATAAAAGGGTTGATTAGTTAATTGTTATCCTTTTGAGAAGTGTTTAACTTTATAGGTATTTGAAAGTAGTAACCTTGAACAAAATGAGTGAACTGGTGTTGTGTTTTCACGGCAGTGTAAAAAAAAAAAAGAAAAAAAAGGGAGTTTCACGCTGTAGTGGCAGTGTGGGGGTTGCCATATGTGCATTTTTTCCACTGGAAGTTGCCAGTTTTGGAGATCAATTGAAATAATGTTCTTGCTGTTTTGGGTTTTGGCATGCACTTAAAAGTCTTAATTGAATGACCTTGTGGAGATAACGCAAAAGAGAACATTTCTGTGGGCCCTGTTTGTCTGTGTGAGTATCTATCTGTGTCTCTGTGTATGTGTCCTTGGGTGAAAGAAACAGGCAAAGAGAGAAGAAAAGGGAAAAAAGTAGAAAAGGCTGTGTAGCCACTGATTTGTGTGTGAATACTTGGTAAAAGGTAAGAGGAAAAAACAAAACAAAACAATCTATATATGGGTATTTTTGCAAAGTTTTGGGGTTTTACTTTTTCAGTTTAACTTTGTTGGTTTTAACTCTAATGTTGCATACGTGATAAAGTATTTACATATTTTTTAAAGCCAGTTTTTTTGACGTAACATTGACTTTTCTTTTTTCTTTGACTGAAGCATAACAGTGCACTTTACAGGAAAAAAGGACACAGGACTAACAATTTCCCCACTGTCGCCAAAACAACCAGCCTCTGGGACGCGGCCACTCACCACTGTCCATGCCTTCCACGACGTGACCACAGGTGCATAGAACTCTAAGTGAAGTACAAATGCTTGCATCTTAATCAATGCTACCAGCATGACAATAATGAAATTAATTGACTGTTACAAAATCATGCTGCCACTTAATAATGCCTAATCACTGAAGGCTTTATGTATACCCTATATTACATGATTCAAAGCATAGAGGTTCAAAAGAGATTGATAATTAATGTGTTTGTGCATATGATTTGCCAGAGACTACTGATAATCAAACAGAGATCTTGGTAATTGTATGCCATATTGTTGCTTTGTTTAAATAATACTATACTCACTTTTTAATAAATGACATATGCAATCTTATTTACATTTCAACCCTAGGCTTTTCCATGTAAAAAAAAAAAGGGGGCGAATGCGAGAGCAGGATCTGAGACAGTTCATGCTCTGACTTTTTCCCTCCTAAAGAACACAGCAAGATGAGAATGCATTTTTTTTTTTTAATCAGGAGATGATAAATTTATGAACAGAAAAGACAGAAATAGCACAAGATTTCTGGTAAAATGGAGAAAGGGAATTCAATTTCAATGGTAAACTCAGACTGATTAGCGGCAGATGGAGTCAGCCAAGAGGAGCTGTCACACTGACCTAGATAAGGTAATGGTAAACAAACAGAGTCAACCTTCAAAAGGGGAAAACAAAAAACAAAAAAAAAAAACAAAAACAAAACACAGACCACAGATTGTGGTCCTGTGTCATAAATCCCTGAAAACAGAGATTAGGTCTGAATTTCCAGTTACTAATTCTAACTGCTGCATTGCTTTAAGGCTTCTAATATATGATACTATTTTGTTTAAACATAATCCTAAACTAGTGATTACCCATGTCAATTAGTAAAACACTTACTGATTCACAGAGTATTTAGCGAATATTTGCTGTGAATAGCAAAAACACATTCAAATTGTGGAAGCTTTAGGCGTGATTTAAAGGTTTTTCTGCTATTCTTCATTCTCATTTTTCAACAAGAATGGGAAAGCATTCACATTTTTTTTTTTTTTTAGCTTTCACCAGGAATTAGATTTGCCACACTAACAAGGGGTCATAACATCACCATTATCTTTCAATTTAATAAATCTTTGGTGACATATGCAATATGTAATAAAATAAAATTAAAAAACCAATAATTCACTTGTGTTTCTTAACATTACAAGTTATAATAAACAGTGGGATAAACAACTAGGATAAACATTTAAGGGACACAAAACTAATGATGATCACTGGAACATGAGTAAAATCAATTTATGAGGTGATAAAATTTGCATTCCTGTTGATGTAAATACAGAGGTGAAGGCGGGGAATCCGTGAGGCTTTCCCAAATTTTTTCTTTGCAGGATGGCACCGACATTTGATATTTGTGGGAGATTTGAGGAGGCCGGACAGTGTGTGTATGACGGGCTCATTGGCTGAGGGGGGCTACAGTGACCACAGGGGAAAGAACCTATCAGTGGACAAGCATTTTTTGAAGCTAAGTAGAACAAATGACATTGCAAATGACATAAAGCATAACAATTTAAATGACTCTGACTTTAAAAATGTAGTGTTCATATGACTTCACACTGCAGGATACATCTGATGCCACTTACTAACTAACTAACTAACTAACCTGCACTTATATAGCGCTTTTCTAGTCACAAAGACCACTCAAAGCGCTTTCATTAATACTAACCCTCTATTCTAAGGGCCTATAGGAAACAGATATCTAGGGACAATTTAGAACAGCCAATTAACCTAACATGCATGTTTTTGGCATGTGGGAGGAAACCGGAGAAATCCCGGAGTAAACCCACGCAACACGGGGAGAACATGCAAACTCCACACAGATCACTGTTGGTCGGGGGCTGGGATCGAACCCACGATCCCACGATCCCCACAATCCCCCGGCCAAGGGTAAACTGTGCTGCCGCAGTGCTAACCACTGCGCCACCGTGCAGCCCACTTACCACATAATGGTGTGACAATATCCCATTTCAGAAATGTGACAGTAAAAAGGAATGTGTTTTCCCGGTGCTCAGCCATGGCCGAGCTGGGCCTCAAGACTACAGTCCACCCCATAATTTACCAAGGGATATATAAAATGAGGCATTCCTTGTACAAAATTAAGCCAAATTCTAATTAGGCAATATATCCACCTTTCCATTCACTGAAGGAGTGTGACACAACCTTTCACAAAGCTTCACTTACACAAATTAAACCTGTCTGTGATCAATTGGACAGACAGATGTGATCTAAGTGACTAACTCAGAATGGTCGCTCTAAATGCTAAATCACATCAGATCTGAACAGACAGCTATATTACTTTTTAGACTAAGTCAAGAGACAACATGCACAGAAGAAGCTATGTCTACTGAAACCTCGTTTTGAAGGAGCTATACTATTTACAAATTTTCATCTAAATTGACTGGGTGCAGCACATAAAAAGTGGTAACATGCTTCCTTCTAGTAAAAAGACACTACCCATCAAGCAAATACCCTGTAACTTTGCTGCATGTGTGTCTCCATGCATCAAAAGGGGGGTACCAAAGAAATTAATTTGCAAAAAATAATTAGCAATCCTCAGAAAAATAGATAATACATAAAAATTATCAATAGATGATAAATAATGAAGAGAAAAATATAAATAAAACCACTTGGTAATGAAATCACAACATTCAATAGGATAAGTTAAAAGTTACAACAATAAATTTCCAGATATTTAAGAATATCTCTGCAGATTATTGTAAAAGAAATATCATGTTTATGAGAAACAAGGTGAAGTGATAAGGAAGAAAACCATGCGAATATATGAGAAAAGTTCCAAATGAAAAGAAAAGTCCAACTTGTGCTGATTCTTACTCAGTTAAGAGAACAATGTTTTAGGGAGTTCAAAGCAAAATAATTTGATCTTCCCTGCATAAACTTAGTTTTTTTTTGTTGTTGTCATTTTTTTTTCAAAACCTTTGCATGGATCTCATTGAACTAAATAAGAGTGAAGGTAAAAATGTTTAGAAATTATTTACACGCTTACTGAATATACAAAGGCTTTACCCTACACTAATTTAAATATTGATTTGGTGACACTGAAACCCATAACTGAAATAATATCAAGATTTAAAATAGCTGAAATGATTTACTTAGATAATGGAAATGGAATACGCTTTGTAAATCAAATCATGTCACATTTAAGTGCAGTTCCTAAATTATTAGTACCAAACATTTACCTAGGAAACCACTTAGCTTACCATCAACAATCTACAAGATCAGTATAATATACAAATAAGGAAAATGGGAAAATTGTGAATGACAAACCCTATTATTGAAGCCATTTAACTTAGGTGATGAGGAAGGGTTTCTGGGTGATTATATGCAAAGAATGACAGCTGACAGCAATGTCATCCATACTGCCCTTCCCAGGAGGGCTATGTGATGAAGGAACCATGGGAGGTGCATCCATCTCTTGAGCAAACCAGGGGATCTGGTCATCAAAGGAAACTGGACCAAAACTCCCTGGCAAGGACAGCACTAAGTAAGTAAGTACGTAAGTAATCTTTATTTATATAGCACTTTTCACAGACATATAAAGTCACAAAGTGCTTTACAGTGCAACAACAATCAAAACAATTAAAATACAACTAAAATACAAATTAAAATGCAATAAAATACAATTGAAATACAATAATACAGTTAAGATACAGTTAAAAAAAACAAATTAAAGTAAAACTAAGATACAAAAAATACACTCTATGCAGTCAGGTGGTAACAGCCTTCAGTCAATCTTGGATTAAAATGCCTGTTTAAACAGGAATGTTTTCATGTGGGTTTTAAAACTCACAACACTGTCCATGGCTCGAAGGTGCAGAGGGAGGTCATTCCACAAGTGTGGTGCTACTGCTTTAAAAGACCTGTCACCTCTGGTAGCAAAGTGGGTACGGGGAACCATGAGCAAGTTATTTCCTGAGGATCTCAGGCTGCGGGTCGAGCTGTAGGGTTGAATCAGAGCAGCCATATATGCGGGGGCCTGACCGTGAATTGCTCAGAAAGTGAGCACCAAGATCTTAAAGTGGACACGATACAGAACAGGGAGCTAATGGAGTGATCTAAGGACAGGTGTAATGTGGTCTCTCCAGTTTGCACGTGTCAGGAGCCTCGCAGCAGAGTTTTGAACAAACTGCAGACGAGCTAGTTCCTTTTTGTTCAAACAAGTAAAAAGGCTGTTACAGTAGTCCAAACGTCAGGAGACAAATGTGTGAATGATCATCTCCAGCTCTTTGTGTGAAACCATGGTCCTGAGCTTGGAGATATTTCGCAGTTGGAAGTGACAGTTTTTTTTTATCATTTGTTTGGTGTAATGTTCCAATGACATGGCCTTATCTAAGATGACACCCAAGTTTCTCAGCTTTGTTTTAACTGTACTGCCCAAGTCACCAAGGTATTGTTTTATCCCTGATATGTCGCTGTCTGGGGCAATGATCTGGGGCAAAGGTTATCCTGCTGACCTAAACAGCCATGGAAAGCGAAGGACGTGGCACTTGGGTGCACCTAACGTTTTACCCCACCTGAAACCCTCAGCAAGAGACTGTTTAATATATATATATATTGTATACTTATTTGGGAAAAAAAAGAAAACAACAAATGAGTGTTTAACTGTTTCTCTATGCAAGTGTCAGCTGATGACTTGGCGTCCAGTAACGACCTCTCCTAATAGAGAAGCAGGCTGTTTGTTTATCATGACAAGGGAAAAAAATACAAGGGAAAGAAAAGTGTAGTTAGTTTTGTTACCTTATCATCCTCATAATCCTCTAGTAATACTTAATATTGGTTATTACTGTAAGTTGTTCCAATGCTTATACACTGTAGAGAAGTGTTATGTTTTCTCTTTAATAACATTAACAGTTAGGCAAAATATCTTTATTGCTAAAATAATGCAGCTACAACAGGCTGTTTTTTTTTTTTTTTTTAAGAAAGGCTATATATGTTATGTGTGGCCCTCGCGAGCCACACAATAAGAGCCGGGGGCGAGCCAGTGAGTTGCGATGTTTTATTGATAGTAGGGGACAGGGGATAAGGAACACGGCCTCGTGGGCCAAAAGGCACAAATACTCATACAAGGTACACTTACAAATAATGCAGCAAGACGAGTAGAGAGCTGGCACCGGGCAAAGGGGTTCCAGCCTACAGAGTGCTAAGTCGCAGCCACGAATGATCAGAGCTTCTTCCCGCTATCAGAGAGAGCAGACACATTTCTTCTCCTCTCCCTTCTCCTCCTCCCTTTTACTGATCCCAGCTTGCTGTGTCCTGTCTGTGTCTCGCTCTTCTTCTGCTGCATCTCGACCCAAATGGAAATTATGGAAATTATGGAATTGGTGAGCTGGATTTTAATGCTATTGACACCACTTTTTTAACAGAAAATCGGGCCAGGGGGAGCCCAAGTGGAGATACTCATAGAACAATTGGAACTCATGTGTCTGCATGATTCGATTGAAGATGTGGAAGACATCTACCTGTTTTGGCTTCATGATCACAGGATTCTGCTGTTTGGCTCTGGAGTTTTCCTGGTGTATCGAAAATTAAAGAAGTTGGAAGAGCTAATCAAAATGCCCACCCGGCGAAGCTCCTTCAACAAATTCGTCCAGCTGGGGAGAGCACTGATAGCGGCAAATATGTGACTAACATGGAATTTACCATCTAGCATGCACTGAAGAGAGATGGACTCTGTGGACATGTTTATCTATGTTTGGCGAACTGAATCGGAAGGTGGAAAACATCTTGGAGTTGCTGGGTGCTCTCCAGGGAATGAATTTAAAGCCTGTGTATGTAAATTGTGATGCATAGAATCGCATAAGAGAGGAAATTTCTATGCTCTAAGTGAACTGTGCTTATCAGGCCTTGATTCGGCGTCCTTATTCCTCCAGGAGAAGAGATAAAGCAGAAGGGAGTTTTGGCTTCTCTTTAACCCAAACAATTGCTGATGTGCAGCAATCTGAACTCTCCAAGGACAGCGTTATCATGTGACTAACATGGAGTTTTACCATCTGGCATGCACTGAAGAGAGATGGACTCTGTGGACATGCTTATCTATGTTTAGAATACATACCGTTGCCTAGGAGAGGATTTTTTGTTGTGCGCCAGTAACTGATACATTCACACTGCACTCATACTGATATCACATGACTGACATACACACACTGGTCTCTCTCCTTTGCTCTGTTAATATGTAGATCTGTATCTTGTCTGCTAATTGGGCAATTAGAGGTTTTTTTTTCTATGTGATCACAATCTTGCTCACTCGAGCACTATTCTGATAACTTTGTTTTTTTCTCTCTGCCCAATGTGTCACCCCCTCCCCCTCCCCCTCTTTACCGCCCACTGTATGAGGCGCCTTGTATGGCTGCCGCGTCATTAGGGAGCGCTTAGAAACGTGCGCACCTTAGTGATAAGTAAAATTCCTTGTATGTTGTAAGCATACTTGGCAATAAAGTTGATTCTGATTCTGATTCTGATTCTGAGCTGCTCCTCTTTATACTCATTAGCAGCGTCCCAGCTGATGAGGATTAATTGGGCCCCAGCCGTCCCGTAACACTAACAGCTGGGAGCCCACTGAAACGCTGTCAATGAGAGAACAGAGATGAGGATGAATATGGTCTGAGCGCCGGATCACACGGCGTCTCATCCCACTGCGACAGAGCCTCCCCCTCACGGTCAGGCTCAGAACTACCTGTAACATCCGAGACCCCCCCACCCACCCACCTAGGGTGGGCGGATGGGGCGCAGGACCGGAGGGAGAGAATCAGAAAAAAAAAAAGACAAATCGACAATTAACCAATACAAGATACCAATACAGAGTACCAGGGAATACCAATACCAATACCAGTACCAATACCAATACAGAGTACCAGGGAAACCCAAACACAATACTCCGTAAAATTAAAAAAAAAAAAAACAGAGAAAGGGAAAAAGAACAGACAATAAACCAATATCGAGTACAAGGGAAAAACCCAAACAATATACTCACAAAATACAACATGGGAAAAAAAAACAGAGAAAAGAAGGAAAACAGGCAATGAACCAATATAGAGTACAGGGAAAAGCCCAAACAAACAATACTCCATACGATATAACATGAGGGAAACCAATACAGGCAGAGGATAATTGCAGGGATAACGGCCCAACCCACAGGGAAAAAACCCACAATATACCATAAACCAAGTACGGGTCAAACGATGAAAATCAACCCCGGAGCCCCTAAAATAAAAGGAGAACTCCCAAGGGCGAAAATAAACATACAGCCATCCCTCACACAGGAGGGGAAACCCAAAGGAAAAAAAAAATCATTCTAAATGCGGATCAAAATAACAGCTTACATAAGCACAGCAGGAGACATACAGTTTGGGGGGTCTCCCCGCACCCAGCGTCCATACCGCTAATAAGGGTGAAGGGAAGAGTTCTGGTTGCCTAACCGAACCCCAGGCCAGAGAACACCGTTCATCGGGTGCCGAACCAGATCACCGAACCGAAAGTCTTGCGGGTCGGGCGGCCGCACAAGCGAGCTGAACGGGCACGGCAGGCCCTCCGGCAGCGGACCCACATAACTCAGCCACCAGGCCTGTAGGGGAGAGGGGAAGGTCCAAACAGACCCCGGTGGAAGAGGCTTGGGGGAGAGCTGATGACGAGGTGGATGAACGTCAGACGGCAGGAGATCGACAGCTCCCTCACCGGACCTGGACACCGCTGGTGCAGAACCCATGTCGGACCCCGATTGGGCCTCAGGCGAACCCACGTCGGACCCGACTGGGCCTCAGGCGAACCCTCGTCGGACCCCGACTGGGTCTCAGGCGAACCCTCGTCGGACCCCGACTGGGCCGGCGCCGCACCTGAACCGACCTCCGACGTCGAACCTGGACCCTCTCGCACCACGAGTGATGGCAGCTCCTCACCGGTGACCCTGGGAGAAGGCTCAGGAGAGAAAACAGAACCGGGATCAGGATCACCGGCAGCGCCAGAACCCGGCGAGATAAGCTTGGACGCAGCGGACGGCTGCACCCGGCACATCTCCCCAAGAGACAGGCTAAAGTGCTCTAGAGTGAGGAAAAGAAAGATGAGATACAGCACTTGCCTGATCTCGGGTTCTGACACCGTCCAGGACTGCAAAGATCCGGGATCCAGCGTCAGGAGGTTGTCATCAGGCTCCCACTCACCTGCGTCGGGCTCCGCAGCTGGCATGATGGACAACGCAGCTCATGAGTCCTCCGGCCCCGCTGTCCACGCCGACAGCCCACACGGCGTGGTGGCAGGAGAACCTCGTCCTGCTGGACCGGACCACTCCTCCGTAGAGACCCGGGGACGCTTGGTCGTCGGTGCAGGCTCCACGTAGCAATCCGCCCTCCTCCTCCGTCCACGGCGTAGCTGCGGGACCGGAACCGGGCTGTGCAGAACCGCAGGCCCCCTCCTCATCCCACGATTTTGGCCTGGCACCGGGGACCACTCAGCGGAGGGAGACACAGAGGATGCAGGATTAGTGGTTACAGCTACAACAGGTGGCAGGAGTTCAGGGAGCTGCGAACCCCGAACTCCACCTCCAGGAGTTCGACAGAGCAAATCACGACAAGAATGTGAAAAAAACGAGACTTGCCTGTCTCCTGGAGGCTGGATGGTGCCTGCTGCCATGGACTTTGCTCCTCCCTCTCCCCGCCGGGCGGTAACGGAGGACCCCCTGGGAGGACATCGGGGAGCCGCTCGCGTGGATTCCGGGATGGAGTTCGCCAGGTCTGGATTCAGGATGCACACAGCAGTCGGGGAACGCGTCGAGGAGGAGGGGGCGACAGCCGAGATGAGCCGGGCCCGAAGCGCTGGCGTGACAGCGGAGGGATGCAGCTCGGAAAAAGAGGCTGAGAGATCTCCTCTCCTCTCTGAAGAGGCGCAGGAGTGACAGCTGCGTGGGAAGATGAGACCTTGCGGCAACCCGGAACTGGATCCGGATGGGGTTCGTGCTGAGACAGTTCGGCAATGTGACGATGGCTATTCCCAGGGGGCGAAGCGAAGGAGAGTCCCGGGAATCGCCGCTCCTGAGCAGAGACCGAGGCGAGGAGGGCGTTGAACTCGGGATAGTCTCGCAGCCGTGGACTCCTCTCCACCAATCTTACCGCCGCCGCCACATGCTTCATGATGGCAGATGGGTGCACAGCGGAGCTAGCAGCAGCCACTCGGTCCCAGACCTTAACAGCTGTCAGCTGCAGAACTTCCGGGGGAATCCCGAGTGACGTCGTGCAGAACAGGGAAAGCCCTCTGGATGGCACGAACTCCCGGGCCGGAGTGGAGGCAGGAACGGGATCCCGAAGCGAAGGGCGACGTCTCCTCCTCTTCGGATTCCTGCCGGGATTTCCCTCCAACCCACGGAGCTCCTCTCGCTGCGCCGCGATGGCGTCCCTCCTGGCACAGACCTCAGGATGGTTAGAATGGCAAGGAAGACTGTCCAGGAGATTCTCAGCAAAGTCTAGGTGCCAGCGTCTCTCATTGGGGTCGTCGTCCAGGGTAGCGGAGAAGAGCACCCCGTCGACTTCCTCCAAGATGGCCGCCAGCTCTCCGCCCTGGCGCCGAACATGACTCCGGGGAGACGGCATACTGGAAGAGCTGACACCCAGACAGGAAGGTACAAGTCCACTAGCAAACTCACGGCCGCCAGCAACTCACCTGGCTGTGACTTACTGTTACGTGTGGTCGTCGCGAGCCACACAATAAGAGCCGGGGGCGAGCAAGTGAGTTGCAATGTTTTATTGGTAGTAGGGGACAGGGGATAAGGAACACGGCCTCGTGGGCCAAAAGGCACAAATACTCATACAAGGTACTCTTACAAATAATGCAGCAAGCCGAGTAGAGAGCTGGCGCTGGGCAAAGGGGTTCCAGCCTACAGAGTGCTAAGTCACAGCCCCGAATGATCGGAGCTGCTCCTCTTTATACTCATTAGCAGCGCCCTAGCTGGTGAGGATTAATTGGGCCCCAGCCGTCCCCTAACACTGAGAGCTGGGAGCCCTCTGAGACGCTGTCAATGAGAGAACAGAGATGAGGAGGAATATGGTCTGAGCGCCGGATCACATGGCACTCATCCCACTGTGACAATATATAGAAATAACATAGCAAACTTCATTTTGAATCACATCTGACACAACACATCCCTCCACTGAGTAGAAACATGATGACACTCCTTTCTCTGCGAATGCAAGGTTAATTTCACCAGGGAACTCCTCTTTTTTGAAGTAGGGATGTCCCCTTTCCAACAGCTTAACACTCTCTGAGTATGCAACAGCTTACAGTGTGTCTCTCCCTTATACTGCTACCTTGCTTGACCAACGAAGCGAGCAAGTGTTATACAAAGGATCTACATCCTCAAAGGTCATTGAGTCATTGGGCGTATTCGCATTTGGCTGGACACTGGGCAGATCTGTGTACCCCGTTTTGGCAACTGATTGTACCCTCATCATGTCGGCAGGGTAGGTGGGCAGGGTGAAGAGAGATGTTTTTCTACCACATGATGCCATTTATGAAGCATTGATGCAATTTCAGGTGGAAAGTACAGGAGTGAGGTTTTTGTTCATTTTTTTCTTTGAGTGAGAGTGGAAACAAAATACCTTAGGGATTAAATCACTTAATTGTAGACTACAATCATTTACAAAATTATAACAAAGGATAGAATGGTCCTTGAATGACTAATTACCACCCATAGGGGTGTGTGCCCTATTATAGGAGGTTATTGTTCTACCTTTATCCATGAAAATGATGCAATTGGTCATATTAATACCTCAGATACTCATAGAAGTTAGTGTTTCTCTTAATGGAGAAGTCTCATCATAAACTTGGTAATGATTTTTATAGCTTCAGATTTTTCTTGTGTGAGTCCTTAATATGATCATGAGGGTGGTGAGAGGGGTGATATTGGCCTGAGGATGTTTTTGAAGGTTGCAATATAATTTAAGGCTGTTTCATATTATTTTCTATGTTCTTATTTGACACTGTCTGAGATTAATTTTGGTCACATTACACATATTCACTCTTGATATGTTTTATACACATTTTTAACTTTGCAAAGACACATAATAGCATGTATATTCTTACACGTTTCTTTATATTAATCTATTCACTTTATTTTGCTTTTGTTATTTTTCTTTTAATCCTGATGCTTTATTAAGCATCAAGGGGGAATATGATAGAAAAAATTCCATATTATCTACATTATTATTGATATTAATAATGTATTATTATATTTGAGAAGTATCATACCTTTCATATGCCATGTTTAATGTTTATATGTGCATCCCATATAGGATAAGTTTAGATATTCTTGGCGTGTTTGTGTGAGCAATTTCAGAAAGTTAAGACTGGAGATCAGTACAGGGTCATGACATGCATAAGGAATGATCTAAGCCACTTTTATAATCTCTCTGACATGTCCTGTTTCAGGTCACAGGAATGCACAGGAACTCTTCAGCTTACATAGATTAGTGTTTTATGAATATTCTGTTAGATTTACATTCTTGTCTCCAGAGTGTCTGTGACATCTGCCCGGATAAGCTTTGATTATTAGGACTGTCCCGTTCTGTCCCTTCCCCTATTCTCATCCTCCCTCTCCTTTCTCCTACCTATATATGTCAGACTTAGAAGAATGGATCCTTTAGAGATTCTAGGTGCGTCTGAATGTCATGCTTTTGTAACCTCTCCCCCAAGGTGGCCATTGGGGTGACTCCTTATATTTTTGTAATAAATGTACATAAATCCAACTTTCCGCCTGATTTTTGACTTTGAATAATTTAAGCTCAAAATTATTCTAACAGGTTACTTCAGGGATCAGCTCTGAGCCCTTTCTTGTTTGCCATGGTGATGGTAGGCTGACAGACGAGGCCAGACAGGAGTCTCCATGGACCATGATGTTTGCAGACGACATTGTGATCTCTAGTAAGAGTAGGGAGCAGGTGGAAGAGAAACTGGAGAGGTGGAGATATGCTCTGGGGAGAAGAGGAATGAAAGTCAGTACAAACAAGACACAATACATGAGTGTGAATGAAAGGAAGGCAGGTGTAATGGTGAAGATGCAAGGAGTAGTGAGAGTGAAAGTAGATGAGCTTAAATACCTGCTGTCAGCCATCAAAAGGCAATGGAAAATGCACAAGAGAGGTGAAGAAGAGAGTGCAGGCAGGGTGCAGTGGGTGAAGAATAGTGTCAGGGGTGATTTGTGACAGAAAGGTAGCAGCTAGAGTGAAAGGGAGGATTTATAAGACAGTAGTGAGACCTGCTATGATATATGGTTAGGAGACTGTGGCGCTGACAAAAAGACAGGACATGAAGCTGGAGGTGGCAGAGATGAAGATGCCAATATTTTCATTGGGAGTGAGTAGGATGGACAAGATTAGGAATGAGTATATAACAGGGACAGCTAAGGTTGAGTGGTTTGGAGACAAAGTAAGAGTGGCAAGGCTGAGATTTTTTGGACATGTGCAGAGGAGGGATAGTGGAGAAACTGGATGAAGGATTTTCAAGATGGAGCTGCCAGGCAGGGGGAAAGAGGAAAACAGCAAACAAGATTCATGGATGTATTGAAGGAAGACATGGAGAGGGTTGGTGTTACAGAGGAAGATGAAGGGATAGGGTGAGATGGAGGCAAATGATCCACTTTGGAGACCCCTAAAGTGTCTAAATGGCTCAATCAATCATGCCTCACTCTGAACGTAGGGAAAAAAGCTACCATGTACTTTACCAAGAAACACAATCATGCACACTATTCGACTATAACTGAAAATGGAGCAAATATAGAAAATGTAACAGAGTTTAAGTATTTAGGTGTCACATTAGATCCCACACTCAGCTTTAAAAAGCACATAAAATGGATGAGCTGCACTGTGAAATATAACCTTGTAAACTTTTGTTGCATCAGAAACTCAAAAGCATCAAAAACATTTTGGAATGCCATGATTTTGACACATTTCTCGTATTGCATCTCTTGGTGGTCACAAGCCAATAGTACAACTCTGAAGCCATTGGAATCCCTGTATAGTCAGTCCATCAAAATTCTGGATAAGAAGACACAACAGTATCACTATTGTGGTATACTTGCCAAACACAGGATGTTAAGCTTTGAAAATATGATCATGTATGCAAATATACGGTTGGTCTTTAAAATTGTCCATGGTTCTGCACCCCCACCTCTTTAGACTTCTGTGTACCTGACTTCTGAACAAAATACCAGCGTAACAAGGATGTCCCCTAGGTGGCATTGTTTCATCCCCCTACGTAAAACTGCTTTTGGACAATCAGCCTTCTCATACGAAACTATAACAGAACGGAACAAGCTCCCCACTGCTTTTAAGACCAGAGCAAATGGTAGAGAGCATCTTTACCCTGTGTTTAATGTTTTGTTTTTTGTTTTTTTTTCTCTACATTGTCCCTGACAAATAAACCAATAAACTAAACTGAACTTAAAGAAGCAGCCGGAAGAAGAAAAGGGTTTGCTTCTTTCATTTTACCTCATCACACAATAAATTCAAGAAATCTCTTGTCAGTTTGTGTTTGTCTGTGTGTCATGATCATTGGCTGCCTATGATGTTCCTATGATGTCTGCATGATGTCCTATGACGTTCCAATGATGCCGGCAATCATAGGCCAGTCTTCATGATGTCTATATGACGTCAGATAAACCGTCGTCTATTTGACGTCAGATAAACCGTAAAGCTGATGTGCCGATGATCTCTAAAGCATGTCTATATGACGTCACAAAGACCGCAGGACTCGCTAAAATACATATATATAACACAGAACAGTAATAAGCAGGACAAGAAGTAACAAGCAGTGGCAGAGACGGCAGGGCATGGTTACAGAAAACGGGAATGGTGGGGCTGCAAAGATAATCACAAACGGGATCAGAGGGGAGACAAGACTAATGCAATAATGATAATGATTATGTCAATAATAATAAAAATAATAATGCTGATAAACTTAAACTAAGAGGAAGACCAATGAAGAAATAAATATGCAAGACGGAATAATAATAATAATAATAATAATAATAATAATAATAACAATAATAGCAACCGAGGATAATAATAAAGTGAAATACAGAAAATCCCAACTTTTAAAGTGAGGATGTGGGCTGGGACACATGTCCTGGAGACAAGGAATATAACTATATATAATTCAAGAAATTTGTCTTTCACGATGTCATGGTGTCACCATCATAGAACTTCCTAAAAGACCATCACTCTATCACTATCACTCTATAAATTCAAGAAATCTGTCAGTTTGTCAGTGTGTCTGTGTGTCACAATCATAGGTTGCCTATGATGCTCCTATGATGTCTGCAACATCTCTGTCAGTTTGTGTGTGTGTCTGTGTGTTATGATCATACCACATCATAGGACAGTCTATGATGTCTGCATGATATGCTGTGATGATCCTATGATATCAGGAAACATAGGACTTGCAATGTCGTCATATAGACAATGGGACTGGCTACCTATGATGTAGGCATAATGTCCTATGATGCCTGCCTTGATGACTTTATGATGTCATATAGACCATCACTCACGATGCCTGCCTTGATGTCTTTATTATGTCATATAGACCATCACTCACCAAAGAAGAGATATTCATCACCCGATTACGAATAGGACACACTACTTTATGATGTCATATACATAGACCACAGGACTAGCTAAAAGACATATATATATAGGGGGCGGTGCCCCACCTATATATATAGGTGGGGCACTGCCCCACCACCCCACGGTATGGGGCAGTGCGGTGGCGCAGTGGTTAGCACTTCACCAGCACAGCAACTCACCCTTGGCCATGGGATCTCTGGTTCGATCCCAGCCCCTGACCAACAGTGGTCTGTGTGGAGTTTGCATGTTCTCCCCGTATCTGTGTGGGTTTACTCCGGGATTTCTCCGGTTTCCTCCCACAGGCCAAAAACATGCAAGTTAGGTTAATTGGAGACTCTAAAGTGGCCCTAGGTGTTAATGTGTGTGTGAATGGTTAAGGGATAGCGCCGTACCATGGCTGCTTCATCCATCCAGGTGGATGCCCTCAATTTCCCCTCTGGGGATCAATAAAGTATACAAAATCAAAAAAAAAATATAGACACAGGTAATCAACACAGAACAGCAACAAGCAGGAGAAGTAACAAGCCCCTGCTTGTGCCACTTCGCGGCACGGTGGCGAAGTGGTTAGCACTGGGGCAGGACAGCAACTCACCCTTGGCCGGGGGATCCTGGGTTCGATCCCAGCCCCCAACCAACAGTGATCTGTGTGGTGTTTGCATGTTCTCCCCGTGTCTGCATGGGTTTACTCCGGGATTTCACTGGTTTCCTCCCACATGCCAAAAACATGAAAGTTAGTTTAATTAGCATCGAAACTGGGGATTCTAAATTGTCCTTAGGTATGACTGTGAGAGTGAATGGTTGCCTGTCTCTCTGTGTTGCCCCTGCGATGGACTGGCGATCTGTCCAGGGTGTACCTTGCCTCTCACCCAAAGATGCTGGGATAGGCTCCAGCCCCCCCGCGACCCGAAAAGGATTAAGCGGAAGAAGATGAATGAATGAATGAATGAATAATAATGCTGATAAACTTTAACTAAGAGGAAGACCAATGAAGAAATAAATATGCAAGAAATAATAATAATAATAATAATAATAATAATAATAATAATAATAATAGCAACCCAGGATGATAAGGTGAAATAAAAAAAAAAAATCCCAACTTAAAGTGAGGATTTGGCCTGGGACCCATGCCATCAAAGGCATGCTTCACTCACGATCATAGGACTCGCTAGGACATCATCAAAAATCAAAGGCAGGCATTACTCATGATCATAGTACTTGTTATGACATTATCAAAGATCAAAGGCAGGCATCACAGATTAAACGCAAGCATCAACGAACGAGTGGTGAAATCAAAGATCCAAGGCAGGTTTCACCATGGTTGCTGTTGCCAAGGTAACAGTAACTTTCTACGGCCATGCAGAAATGTTTGCTTACACTTGCTTTCTTTGGGCATGCACGGGTATGCACGGGCATGCACAGGTATGCACTAGTATGAAAAAAAAAAAAAAAAACTCTGATAATAAACCCTCTCAGCATGAATTGGTTAAAAAATGGTGAAAAGACAGCTTTGCTGGCTGTAAAAAACTCTGGATTTTGGTGAAATCTTGGACCATCTTTCTTTTTTTTCATTGTCGTGAGCACGCGCCCCTCCTTCCCGTTGTTTCCTTCCTCAGGTCATCAATACACCTGGGCGAAGAGACGCACCTGCTGCCTTTCATCAGCCAGCGTTTAAAAGGAGCATCTCTTCAGTGCACTGACGCTGGCTCGTCTGGGTATACTGCCGTAGCAGAGTCCTATTGAAGCCAGCGTTATCCTCTGAAGGTTAAGTTTCCATACTCACCTGTCTCTTTTCTCCTTTCCAGGTTTCTGCCACTGTGCAGGGGAGTCTCCCGGGACTGCGTGGCCTCACTGCCTCATAATCTCCACTCACCTGCAACCATTCTTCACCTGGTTAGGCAATACAAACTCCAACACCTTCAGCCTGCTGGTTCATCTCTTCCCCTGCTCGGGGTCCTGCCAGTTCTCCCTATTATCCCACGTAAGTGGCAATTTGGCTTGCCCATTTTCTCTGTCTCCATTTCTCCTCTCACAGCTCTCGTTCTCTCTCCACAGGCTGCTTTCTCTGGCGAGTGACATTTTCCATAAGCTGCACTTTACTTTGATATTTAATAAACTCCTCAAACGTGTGTGTGTGTGTGTGTGTGTGTGTGTTCTTGATTGTCCTTCTGTTGCTGCATCGTGCATGTGGGCTGTCTATAATTGGTAATCATGACAGAACAAGCCAGCCATTATTACAGCTCAGCAGGTGCAGCAGCATCAGGGCAGTCGGCTCTGGATCGCTTAGACGCGACTAAGAGACTAGGGATGTAACGATATCAAAATCTCACGGTACAATATGATTTCGATATTGATCTCATGGTACGATATTTGTTGCGATATTGTGGAGAAGCTCACGGTATTGTAAAATAGCTTATAATATTGTGTTTGTGATGATAATAACCAAAAACTGCCATTAAATCTGTTTTTGCCAGTCACCAGGCCATTTATTTTTATATTTATGGATCATGACAACATAAAATGCTGATCACTTAATGCTTTTAAAGTGCAAGCTCAAGTCAGGAACATCAATATACCATTTGGTAATATTTGGTAATATTTGGTCACATAACTGATTCTTCTTATGTGCAAGGATCATACTAAGCAGCAACTAGAACAACTGTAAACAACAATAGGGAAAACCCTTAAAGAGCAAACGAAGATCAAGTTAAGCCAGATTCAATGTGTAAAGTAAAATTAATCATAAATGTGCTAGGCAAATAAAAACAGCCTGTTGAAACAATTAAGTCAGGCAAAAAGCCTACTGGAAAACACTGACCTATCCTTTAGCTTATGTTCAAGTTTTTCTTCAGAAAGATCAAAAGATCTACATTGCAAGGGAGAAGAAGAGACCTCTGGGCATTTACAATATCCCCTGCTGTAGAAAATACTCTCTCACTGGGCACTGAGGTAGCGGGTATACATAGGTAGGTCTTTGCTAATGAGGACATTATCTTTGCAAATGAGGCCATTGTCTCTCCGCCACCCTCTCTCCTTTAGTGTTTTTAGACACGGCAAAACCAAAATGCCTCCACACATCTGATTTAAAAGTTGCTGGGGCTTGCACAATCTCAACTTCGGGGGTGTTTTCTTCAGCGTGCAGTATGCACTCCTATTGGCTCAACAACAGTTCTTGTGACGACGCAGCGCAAAGGATCATGGTCTGTGTAGTTTATAATGCTTTGTTGCACGGGAGCCTGCTTATTTCTTGTTGGTTTTTGACAGATACCCGCCCTCTTAATATCGTAACATGACCACAACAGTATCAAGACACTTTTACTGCCGCGATATCGCGATAACGTCAATATCGTTACATCCCTATAAGAGACAGGTGGCCGTGTTAACCCAGCAGCTGCAAACTATCTCACAGCAATTGGGCACTGTAACCCAACATTTGGCCAATTTTACTCTTCCGGCTCCTCCTCCTCCACCTGCTCCAGTTGTTCAACCTCCTGTGCGCCATACCATCTCCCTTCTCACACCTTCCCTGTACGCAGGGGAGGTGGGGATGTGCCAGGAGTTTCTTTGTCACATACAGATGTATTTGGAGCAGGTCGGGGGAATACCCGTCAGACACAGCAAAGATTCAGTTTATGATCCTATTACTGTGGGACCGGGCCCTCATTTGGGCTCGGTCCGTGGTTGACAGCCCTGAAGGGTCTGCCTACACGTTTGAGCAATTTGTGGTCGCTTTCACTTGCGCCTTTGACCATACCGAGAGTCAAGGGAACATAATGAGCCGCCTTTTGTCAGTCCACCAGGGCACTCGGTCGGCGGCTGAGGACTCAGTGGAGTTCCTGGTCAAAGTGGCGGAGTCGGGGTGGAACGACGTTGCCCTACGCAGCACGTTCGTCTTCGGCTTAAATGCACACCTCCTCAATTACCTGGTGGTTTATGCCATTCCTGACACTCTGGAAGGTCTAATACACAGGTGTCAAACTCATTCCATGGAGGGCCAAGACCCTGCAGGTTTTATCTCCACCCACTGTCTTCAACAGTCGATTTCTCTGAATTTCTTCCCACTGATTGCTGATCAGTGAAAACACCTGCTGAAGAAACTGGGTGGAAGTAAAACCTGCAGGGTCTAGGCCCTCCATGGAATGAGTTTGACACCCCTGGTCTAATAGATCAGGCCGTGGGTTTGGACAATCGCCACCATGAATGCGTGAAGGAGTGACAGTCCTCCTCTCGCCCGTTCGTCGTGCGGCTGGCCGCTGTGGTGACTGACACAGGTGGCGGCAGTTCTCCTTCCGAGCCGATGGAGCTCAGTCGGTCTAGCTGACCGATGAAGAGCGTCGGCGGAGGAGAAGGGCTGGTGCGTGCATGTATTGTAGTTCTATGAAGCACAATCTGGATGAGTGCCACCTGCGGCCAAAAAACGGGGCCCGTCAGTAACCATGGGGGTCTGGCAGACGGGACCAAACTTACTCCCCCAGGCAATTTCTCTATTTCGGCCCTCGTGCAATTGCCGAGAGTTGAGAGGAGGACTATGGCGCTAGTGGATTCGGGGGCAGAGGGGAATTTTATCTCATCTCAGCTTGTGCGGGACATGGGTATTCCCACTCTTAAATTGCCCAATCATTTGAGAATCACCACCATATCTGGCTGAGAGGTTGCGGGAGTCACCAAACGCATAGCGCAAATCGCCATCCTTCCCTCCGGGAACCATCGGGGGGAACTTTTGTTTCTAATTCTCCCAAATTCATCTTCCCCGATGGTTCGGGGCATTTCATGGCTCCGGAGGCAAAACCCCATTATAAACTGGGGGCAAAACTCCATAACCTCCTGGAGCCCATTCTGTTTGGCACACTGTTTGAGTTTGGCTGAGTGCTCGCTGTCTCTCCCCATCTCCTCCCCTCCAGCCGAGCCGCCGAACCTCAGCCTCATTCCCCGGGCTTACAATGATTTGGGAGAGGTCTTCAGCAAGTTGAGAGCACTGTCGCTTCCACCTCATCGCTCTATTGACTGTGCTGTGGACCTCATCCCTGGGGGCAAAGCTGCCTTCTAGCCGGCTCTACAACATTTCTGGCCAGGAGAGAGAGGCGATGGAGAGGTAAATAAAAGACTCGCTGAACACCGGTCTTATTCGGCCATCTTCAGCTCCACTCGGAGCCAGGTTCTTCTTTGCTGGTAAGAAGGATGGCTCATTGTGCCAATTTATCGACTACTGGGAGCTGAACACTATTGCCATTAAGGACAAATATCCTCTGCCCTTGATCAATTCCACATTCGAGCTCCTTCAGCGATCACGGGTATTTACCAAATTAGACTTATGTAACGCATATCATCTTATCCGCATTCGCGAAGGGAATGAGTGGAAGACGGCGTTTAGGACACATCAGGGGCAGTTTGAATATGTGGTCATGCCATTTGGGCTTACCAATGCCCCTACCGTCTTCCAGCGGCTCATAAATGATGTCCGTCGTGATATGCTCATTCAGTTCGTATTTAGTCTATTTGGATGATATTCTTATTTTCTCACGCTCGCCAGAGGAACATGAAGTCCATGTGAGAGCCGTTTTACAGCTGCTCTTGGAGAACCAGCTCTATGTTAAGGCCAGGAAGTGTGAGTTCTCCACCATTTCTGCCACCTTCTTGGGCTTCATAGTGCCTGAGGGGAGACTGATTGCCTACCCAGCCAAGGTAAAGGCAGTGCTTGATTGGCAAACTCTCCACTCCCATAGGGTGCTCCAGCACTTCTTCGGGCTTGCAAATTTTTATCGCAGGTTCATCCGAAACTATAGTGGGATAGCACTGCCTCTCATGCAGCTGAACAGGCTTTTACCAAATTAAAAGGCCTGTTCACAGAAACACCAATCTTGGCTCAGTTCAACACGCAGCTCCAGTTTGTCCTCGAAGTGGACGCTTTTGATTCAGGGGTGGACACTGTCCACCCACCATTTTTTTCTCGGCGGCTCACGTCAGCCTAGAGAAATTATGATGTAGGGGACAGAGAGCTCCTCACCATTAAGATGGCATTGGAGGAGTGGACACATTGGCTTGAGGGAGTTATTCACCCCATTGTCGTGTCAACTGATCACAAGAACTTAGAGTACTTGCCGTCGGCCCACCGACTTAATACCAGGCAGGCACATTGGGCCTTATTCTTCCAAAGGTTAAACTTTACCATCACTTACCGGCCTAGTTCTCGGAATACCAAACCGGATGCATTATTGTGCCAGTACTGATTTCGAGCAGGTAGCGCCCACATCCCGTCCCTAGCCAATTCTTCCCCCACATGCGTCCTCCGAGCCCTTACCTGGGATATTGATCTGAGGGTCCGCCAGGCCTAGTCCCGGAAGCCCATACCAGCAGGGTGCCCCCAGAACTGCCTGTACGTCCCTGCCAGCCTCCGCAGCGAAATAATCCACTGGGGTCACACCAGCCATTTTTCCTGCCATCCTGGGATTACTAGTACCTCCAACCTGATTCGGCGGGTGTTCTGGTGGCCCCCGCTGCGGCGGGACATGCAGAAGTATGTGTGGGCCTGTCATATCTGTGTCCGGGGAAAGTCCGACTCCTCCACTCCTGCTGGACTCCTCCACCCTCTGCCCATCCCTGGCCATCCTTGGTCCCACATTGCCTTGGACTTCATAACCAGACTCCTCCCCTCCCCCCCAGGAAGTCGGTCATCTTAACTATCGTTGACCTCTTCTAGAAAGCTGTTTTTCTTGTTGCCCTTCCTAAGCTCCCCTCGGCCATGGAGACTGCAGACCTCCTCACCACCCATGTCATCCATCTCCATGGCATCCCTCTTGACATCGTGTCTGACCGGGGTTCCCAATTTATGTCCCAGGTTTGGAGGGCCTCCTGCCAGAGGCTTGGGACCACTGTCAGCCTCTCCTCTGGTCATCACCCTCAGTCTAACGGGCAGGCCGAGCACGCCAACCAGTCCTTGGAGGCCACTCTGCGGTGCATAGCTGCCAAAAATCCCTCTTCGTGGAGCACGCATCTGACCTGGGTGGAGTACCCTCTGAATTCTGCTGTCTCTAAACCCACGGGACTCACCCCCTTTGAAGCTTCATTGGGGTACACCCCGCTTTTACTACCCATGGCCGAGAGGGAGGTCGCGGTGCCACCCATGGGGGCCCATGCTCGGCGCTGTCGACACAACTGGAGGTCTACCCATACCGTCCTCGCCCGCTCCTCTGAGCGCAACCATCTGATAGCTGACAGGAAACGGGTGCCTACTCCTAAGTACATAGGTCAGCAGGTCTGGTTGACGACAGACCAGATCCCACTGAAGACGGGTTTGAAGAAGCTGTCCCCCCACTTCCTGGGACCCTATACCATCTCCGGGGTGGTTAATGACATCACTGTTCGTTTGAAGCTTCCACGGACCCTGCGGGTGAACCCGACTATCCACGTCTCCCATATCAAGCCCCTCTCGGTCAGCCCCCTATGCCCCCCCCCCCAAGCCGCCTCCTCCTCCCCAGACGATCGATGGTCACACTGCCTACACCGTGCGGCGCATTTTGAATGTTCACCGTTGGGGCCGCGGTCTACAATACCTGTTCCATTGGGAGGGCTACAGTTAGCAGGGCTATTTCCTTCCTCAGGTCATCAATACACCTGGGTGAGGAGACACACCTGCTGCCTTTCATCAGCCAGCGTTTAAAAGGAGTATCTCTTCAGTGCACTGACGCTGGCTCGTCTGGGTATACTGCCATAGCAGAGTCCTATTGAAACAAGCGTTACCCTCTGAAGGTGAAGCTTCCGTACTCACCTGTCTCTTTTCTCCTTTCCATCTTGCTGCCACTGTGTGGATGCATCTATAATTGGTAATCATGACACTTTTGGACCATCCTGCATCTTCCCCTGATCTAAATCCCATAGAACGTTTGGGGATGTGTGGCATGGGAAGTTCACACAAACATCAGTCATCAGTTCCAGAAAATGGATGTCTTTCATGAAACCATCTTAAATAGGGATGGGAATTATACAGTATATACAGTATATATATATATATATATATATATATATATATATATATATATATATATATATATACACTACCGTTCAAAAGTTTGGGGTCACTTAGAAATTTCCTTATTTTTGAAAGAAAAGCACTTTTTTTCAATGAAGATAACTTTAAACTAATCAGAAATACACTCTATACATTGCCAATGTGGTAAATGACTATTATAGCTGCAAATGTCTGGTTTTTGGTGCAATATCTACATAGGTGTATAGAGGCCCATTTCCAGCAACTATCACTCCAGTGTTCTAATGGTACAATGTGTTTGCTCATTGTGTCAGAAGGCTAATGGATGGTTAGAAAACCCTTGTGTAGTCATGTTAGGTCTGCAATGCTGTAATTGCTGCAAATGGAGGATTCTTTGACGAAAGCAAAGTTTGAAGGAAAAAATTATTATTTCAAATACAAATCATTATTTCTAACCTTGTCAATGTCTTGACTATATTTTCTATTCATTTTACAACTCATGGTGGTAAATAAGTGTGACTTTTCATGGAAAACACAAAATAATTGTCTGGGTGACCCCAAACTTTTGAACGGTAGTGTATATATATATATACGTATATATACGTATATATATATATATATATATATATATATATATATGGTTCCAAGGTTGTCATAGCCAGGAGCGGCACTGGGGTTAAGCTCCCAGTGCTCATAAAATGCTCCTTATGGCGTGCGTCTCGAAAAGCCTCTGACAAATAAGTCCAACTCCTAGCCTGCCCGTGTGGTTTAGTCTCTAAGCCCGGCGGAACTGCTTTTACTAATAGGAGAAGGGGCGAGAGCGGATCTCTGGCGCCTTAAAACCAGATGCTTCGGGTAGATGGTGGCTCGTCAACCTGGGAAGGTAGCCCATCTAGGGGAAGGTAAACCCTGATTTCAAACCTCTGCTGCCTTGCGGCATACCCGGTCACGGGAAAGGCTTCGGGAGTCAACCCTGAGGAAAAATCCGGAGTCGGAGCCCCTAAGGCAGTTCTATGTTGTGCTCAACATCGTTCTGGCAGCTCCTGCAACGGCGCTGGTGCCAAACTGTAGCGGCCCTGCTGTTCCTTTGGATTCATCAGTGACGTGGAGAGGGGGGACATGCTGCATGGGCAACATCTTGTCCTCCATATCTTCCTGCCCAGGCTTGAATCCTACCAACGCCCAACGCTGGAAGGTAGAACACCAAATCACTGGAGAGGACACTCCAGCTTCGCCTTTGGCGTAGACAAAACATGGGGAATGACAGTTACCGGTTATAAGCCACTGCTCAATTGGCATAGAGCGTGGAGCCAGGGGTTGTTCCCGACGGTGGGAGGGATCATCAGATCTCACTGGACAGCTACCGCCCGCCTCAAGCTGGGCAGCCCCCAGCCAATAAGGTGTTGTCCCGCCACAGCTTGCTTTCCTCATTGGGTGCATGGGGATAAGGAGAAATCCAAACAGCAGGCTGAGAACCTTCACACCAGGCAAGACAATAAAACAAAAGAGACCAACTCTAAAACTGGGAACTTGGAACGTCCGCACTATGATGACAGGACTCGCTGCTAACCTAAAGGACATCAACGACACCAGGAAGACTGCCATCATCAATAATGAGCTGAAGAGACTGGGAGTGGATATCGCCACTCTCCAGGAAATACGGTTAGCTGATGCAGGCACACTGAGAGAGAAGGACTACACGTTCTACTGGCAGGGAAAGGGCAGTGACGAACACAGGGAACACGGAGTGGGCTTCGCAGTGAAGAACACTTTGCTGAAGATGGTGGAACCGGGCAGCACTGGCTCTGCACGACTCCTCACCCTCCGCCTGAACACCACTCAAGGCCCAGTCACCCTTGTCAGTGTGTATGCCCCAACACAGACAGCCACACCAGAGGCAAAAGACGAGTTCTACGAGAATCTCGCAACAACTGTCAGGATCATCCCCAACTCTGAACAACTCATTCTCCTTGGAGACTTCAATGCCAGAGTGGGTGCTGACCACGACTCCTGGCCCTCCTGTCTTGGACCTTTTGGCGTGGGCAGAATGAACGACAACGGACAGCGGCTGCTCGAGTTCTGCACATATCACGATCTGTGCATCACAAACTCGTTCTTCAAGACCAAGCCCCAACACAAGGTTTCCTGGCAACATCCGCACTCAAAGCACTGGCACCAGCTAGACTTGATCCTGACCAGGCGCACCTCACTGAAGAACGTGCTAATCACCCGTTCGTTCCAGAGTGCAGACTGCGACACAGCCCATTCATTGGTGTGTTGCAAGGTCAAGCTGCAGCTGAAGAAATTCCATCGTGCTAGACAACCTGGAAAGGCATGGATTGACACCAGCAAGATGGCCCAACCAGAACTTGTTGAGCAGTTTGCCTCCACCTTTGAGAAGGAACTTGGTGTACCACAAGAAGGAGAATCTGCAAAGCAGAAGTGGGAAGAGCTGCGAAACACCATCTACCGCACAGCCTTGGCTACCTTTGGGAGGAAGACCTCGAAGTCACAGGACTGGTTTGATGCCAAGTTGACCGAGATGACCCCCGTCATTGAAGCCAAGCGCTCAGCACTTGCTGAGTACAAGAAGTACCCAAACGAGAAGAACCTCCAGATTCTCAGGGCTGCGAGAAGCAAAGTTCAGCAGACTGCTCGGCGCTGTGCCAACGAGTACTGGACTCAGCTCAACCAAGACATTCAAACCGCTGCCATAACAGGGAACATCCGTGGTATGTACGATGGCATCAAGAAAGCACTTGGTCCGGCTCAGAGCAAGACGGCCCCCCTCAAATCTTCCACTGGGGAGATGATCACAGAGAAGAACAAGCAGATGGAGAGATGGGTGGAACACTACTCCGACCTCTACTCTAGACAGAACACCGTGACACCGTCAGCCCTTGATGCCATCGACTGCCTGCCATCCATGGACGAACTTGACGCCGAGCCAACCATCGACGAACTCAGTAAGGCCATTGATAGCTTGGCCGCTGGCAAGGCACCCGGCAACGACGGCATACCCCCTGACCTGATCAAGCACTGCAAGACCGCCCTACTGCTGCCATTGCATGACGTCCTCTGCCAGTGCTGGAAGGAAGGTGCCGTACCACAGGACATGAGGGACGCCAAGATCATCACCCTCTACAAAAACAAAGGGGAGAGAAGTGACTGCAACAACTACAGGGGCATTTCCCTTCTCAGCGTTGTTGGCAAAGTCTACGTATGAGTTGTTCTCATTCGTCTACAGAAGCTTGCCGAACGTGTCTACCCCGAGTCTCAGTGTGGCTTCTGCGCTGAGCGATCGACGGTAGACATGATATTCTCCATCTGCCAACTCCAGGAGAAATGCAGAGAACAGAACATGCCTCTGTACGTCGCCTTCATCGACCTCACCAAAGCATTCGATCTGGTCAGCAGAGAGGGCCTTTTCAAGATCCTGCCAAAGATAGGATGCCCACCAAAGTTGCAAAGCCTCATCGAATCGTTTCACACCAACATGCAGGGGATAGTGCAGCACGATGGCAACGTCTCAGAGCCATTCAACATACGCAGCGGAGTGAAACAGGGCTGTGTACTTGCGCCAACCCTCTTTGGGATTTTCTTTGCTATGCTCCTGAGGCATGCCTTCAGCACAGCAACAGAGGGAATCTACCTGCACACAATATCTGACGGCAGGCTTTTCAACCTCGCCCGCCTGAAAGCCAGAACCAAAGTACGCGAGGCTCTAATCAGAGACATGCTGTTCGCAGATGACACTGCAGTCGCAACCCACACACAGCAGGAGCTTCAGACCCTGATAAGATAAGATAAGATAAGCCTTTATTAGTCCCACAACGGGGAAATTCCAGGATTGCAACAGCACAGGGATAGCAACACTCAGAGCAACAATCAGAAGGCAAGAAAAAAAAAAACAAAAAAAAAAACAAGCAAGCAAGAGCAGCTAATATACATATGTACGTATTACTATAATATATATATATATATACACACACACACAGACACACAGTGCAGAGCATTGTAGCTGGATGGAATAAATATATGAATATATGAACACACAGTGCAGAGCATTGTAGCTAGATGGAATAAATATGTAAATATATAAACACCCACAGTACGGAGCATTGCAGCTAGGTGGAATAAATATGCAAGTATATAAACACACACAGTGCGGAGCAATGTAGCTAGATGGAATAATATGTAGATATATAAATATATAAACACACCCAGTGCTGAGCATTGTAGCTAGATGGAATAAATATGTAAATATATAAACACACACAGTGCAGAGCATTGTTGCTAGATGGAATGAAACAGCATAACCGTCTACTTAGTTATCCTACATGGTATGATTATGTGCCCATACATATTCTCACCCTCCATAGCGACCGGTATGTTCCTAGTTGTATGCCGGAGGGGACCATTGTGTAAGTCTATTGCATCTTTTGCATTCAAAAAACTATTAGTTTGTTACGTCTTTTTGCTATCTCTGCGAGCAGCCCTGCTTAGGTTGTACAGTCTGACAGCCGTTGGTAGGAAGGACCTACGAAACCTCTCGGTTGTGCACCTGGGATGATGTAGTCTGCTGCTAAATGAGCTCCTCAGTGCATTCAGTATGTCCTGCATAGGGTGGAACTCGGACTCCAGCAGAGATGACAGTTTAGCCACCGTCCTTCTCTCTCCTATCTCCTCCATCGGATCAAGGCGCTGCCCCAGGACAGAGCTAGCTTTCTTAATCAGTTTGTTCAGTCTCTTCCTATCGGCTGCAGTAATGCCACTGCCCCAGCAGACCACTCCAAAAGTGATGGCTGATGCCACCACCGTGTCATAGAATGACTTCAGCAGCGCCCCTTGTACACCAAAAGACCTGAGTCTCCTCAGCAGGAACAGCCTGCGCTGTCCCTTCTTGTAGAGTGCATCAGTATTGTGTGACCAGTCTAGTTTATTGTTCAGATGAATACCCAGGTACTTATAGGATGTCACCATCTCGATGTCTGTTCCCTGTATATTTACTGGTACTGTGAGGGGCTGCCCATGCCTGCGGCAGTCCACCACCAGCTCCTTAATTTTCCTCGCGTTGATCTGGAGGCAGTTCCGATGGCACCAGTCCACGAAGTCCTGGATAAGCCCTCTGTACTCAGCTTCATCTCCATTGGAGATGAGGCCAACGATCGCAGAGTCATCAGAGAACTTCTGTAGATGGCAGTGTGTTGTGTTGTGTGAGAAGTCCGCAGTATAAAGAGTTAACAGGAAGGGAGCCAGCACCGTTCCCTGGGGGGCCCCCGTGCTACTGATGATCGTGTCGGACACACAGTCCCGGGTTCTCACAAACTGAGGCCGGTTCGTGAGGTAGTCCAGGATCCATGATGACAGGTGCTGGTCCACCCCTGCGCGCAGCAGCTTGTCCTTCAGGATCATCGGTTGGATGGTGTTGAAAGCACTGGAGAAGTCAAAGAACATGATCCTCACCATATTCCCGGGCTTCTCCAGGTGGGACAGAGAACGGTGAAGGAGGAAGATCACCGCATCCTCCACCCCAATGCCATGCTGGTAGGCGAACTGGAGTGGATCCATCGCTGGTTCCACCAGGGGGCGGAGGTGAGCAAGGAGCAGTCTCTCCAGGGTCTTCATCAAGTGGGACGTCAAGGCCACCGGTCTGTAGCTGTTCAGGTCTTTGGGGTGGGAAGTTTTTGGTACAGGTACCACACAAGATGTTTTCCACAGCTGTGGTACCCTCCCCAGTTTCAGGCTCATGTTGAAGATATACGTCACAATCCCACACAGCTGGTCTGCACAGGACTTGAGGAGCTTTGCGCTGATGCCGTCCGGTCCCGGCGCCTTCCTCGCCTTGATCTTCCTCAGCTCCGTCCTCACCTGGGTCCTGGTCAGGGTCAGGATGGGGGGCTGTGTGTTGGGAGTGGGGGGGTGTTGGTGGAGTGGGGAGTGGGCAGCAGGACTTGATTTCTTTAGAGGCAGCAGTGGTTGTTGTGCAGTCAGGGGGGAGTGCGGTTGGTCAAATCTATTTAAAAACAGATTCAGGTTGTTCGCCCACTCCCTGCCCCCTGTGGCCTGGGGGGAGGTATTCTGGAGCCCCGAGATGGTTTTGAGGTTTCTCCAGACCCCGCTGATGTCGCTCTGTTGCAGCTTGTCCTCCATCTTCTTCCTGAAACTGTCCTTGCCTTCTCTGATCTTTCTCCTCAGCTCCCTCTGTACGGACTTCAGCATCTTCCTGTTCCCAGACCTGAAGATCCTCTTCTTCTCTCTCAGAAGTGTTTTTATCTCAGGGTTGATCCAGGGTTTGTTGTTTGAGTGACGCCGTATGGTCTTGGTGGGAACGGATTTGTCCACACAGAAGCTGAGGTAGCCCGTGAAGGTGTGAATGAGGCCATCGATGTCCTCACCATGTGGATCGCAGAGCTGCTTCCAGGCGGTGGCTTCAAAACAGCCCTTTAGGGTGTCCATTGTCTCCTCAGACCATAACTCCACAGTGTGCATGGCCGGAGGTTGTCTGTGCACTAGGGGTTTGTACACCGGCCGGAGATGAACCAAGTTGATGGACCGCTTCTCCCAGGCATGCAAGGACTTCGGGCTTACCATCAGCCTGAAGAAGACTAACGTCTTGGCGCAAGGCACGGAAGCACCACCAACCATCACCATTGATGACTACAAGCTGGAAGTCGTGAATCAGTTCACGTACCTGGGGTCCACGATCAGCAATAACCTCTCCCTTGATACAGAGATCAACAAGAGGATTGGAAAATCAGCCTTCACACTCGCTCGCCTCACCACACGAGTGTGGGAGAATCCCAAACTCTCTGTCAAGACGAAGATGGCAGTGTACAACGCCTGCGTCATCAGCACACTGCTCTATGGGAGTGAGACGTGGACAACATACGCCCGGCAGGAAAAGAGACTGAACTCCTTCCACTTGCGCTGCATTCGCCACATCCTGGACATATCCTGGCAGGACAAATTGCCCAACACAGAAGTTCTGTCCCGCGCCGGCCTTCCCTCCATGTTCACTCTACTCAGGCAGCGCAGGCTCCGCTGGCTAGGCCACGTTCACCGTATGGAGGATGGCAGAATCCCCAAAGACGTCCTCTATGGAGAACTGGCAACTGGCAGGAGAGACGTTGGCCGCCCACAGCTGCGCTTTAGAGATGTCTGCAAGAGAGACATGAAGGCCCTGGATATCAACACAGAGCGCTGGGAGGACCTTGCAACGGACCGCTCCAAATGGAGAGGCACCCTGACCAGACAGCTCAAGGCGGGTGAAGAGAGACTGACTGCTGCAGCAGATGAAAAAAGGACCCGCAGGAAGAACCGCCACAGACCCAGCAGCACGGAGACCACCCACAAGTGTGACCTGTGTGACAGGGACTGTCATTCGCGCATCGGCCTGTTCAGCCACAGGCGGTGCTGTTCCAGCAGAGTAGACGTTTAGGATTCTCTTCCATGGTCATCATAGACCGACGGAGGCCGACGACTATATACACACACACACACACACACACACACACACACACACACACACACACACACACACACACACACACACATATATATATATATATACTGTATATATACAGTGATCCCTCACTTATCGCGGTTAATGGGTTCCAGAACCGACCGCGAAAAGTGAAAAACCGCGAAGTAGCGTCACCCCTAATGACGTCACCTATAAATAATACGTACGTTCATTCTCTCACTCTCTCTCTCATATGATACGTGTGTGTGTGTGTGTGTGTGTGTAAGTGTACATACCTACGTAGATGTAAATAAAGTGTACATAAATATGTTTTTAGAACTCTTTTATTCTTATAACAAGATACGTAACTCAAGATGAAGATGATTTACTGCACAGGTTAATGAGAGCATTACTGCTCCTCAGGTGACGCCTCATCGTCAGGTGCTAGAGGCACAGGATCATCGAGGGCAGCTTCCGATAGAGCTGGAGAAGCTGCAGGAGGCGGCGTAATGGCTCGACGGGAAGACTATTTCGCACAAAAAGCCACAAGAGAACAGCGAAAAGTTCCACGCGGCGAGACTAAGCAACACGAGCGATAAAGAACAATGAATGCGGTCTTCCTTCGCTGGGTATGGGCGCTCGGCAGGGAGAGAAGCTGGGTAAAACGTCTCGGCCAATCAGCTTGCGAGAATCCCGAGCCGAGCCAATGCGAGAACAGTGAACAGAGAGGTGGATTTTGAGTTGTGCGGGCTCTCTGTGTTGATACCTGATGTTCTAATGTAGTCTCCCTGCCTTCTGCTAGCGCCCGCCCATTTTTTCTCAATTTTGAATTTTTGATGAATATTTTTGAAAAATCCGCGATGCACTGAGGGCGCGAAAGGTGAGGTGCGAAGTAGCGAGGGATCACTGTATTCATCCCACAGTATTGTACAGCTCTCATGTTATCAATTCCTCTTATCCATGCTTTAGGTTTAAACACTTCTGTGATTAAAAAAAAAAAAAAAGGCGGCATGCAGTGTAATAAACACTATGGTAAATGCAAGCAACATGTTTAAACATCTCTCGACATGGAAGCATGGACAGTCTACGAAGTGTACCTGCTTACCTGCTGCTTCCCAAACAACAGCATCTCCTTTAGCATAAGCATTAACTTATTATTATTAGTAGTAGTACATTAACACAATGCGAGCAGCCTTCCAGGCTAAGTTTAATCAGTTTTGTTTTTTTTTCACTAAGAAAACCCAGCTGAAAACGTGCAATATTTAAATTTGAGCTCATTCTTTTTAGACGATAATGGTAACAGGTAGCTCTGAGGTTTTAACAACCTGCTCTCCCGCCAGTCCCTGCCAGGAAAACCCAAACCTGCACACAGAGCTGAAACAAAGTCTGTAGTGAAAAGTTTGCCTCCATCTGTGACCACAGAGCAGCTGGAGTTTTGGTAGGAGGTATATGTAATGACTGATTGTCTTGAATCAAGAAAGCCAAAACATATTTTTGAAGTGATCAAGAGCAGTGGGGTACTCATTGCTGAGTCCTTTTTTGACACTTATAGTTAAGTTTGTTTTGTTTTTGTTTTTTTGTTTGGGGGGGGGTGTGTCTGGTCTTAAACTTTTGAGCAGCTGATGAACACTCTGTTTGAGTTTAAATGCAATTTTCAGTAAATGACCTACTGTTAATATTTTGTCTCTTACTCCAGTTTCTTCTGTTTGCATTTTAAAGCTTTACTTACAACCTGGTAATGATCCGTCAGTATGAAATGCAAATACTTGTAATTTTTTGCCCAGTCTTAAGAATTTTATCAGAAGTGTATTGGGAAGTCAGAGTTTGTTTTGTTTTTAAATTTTATAATTAATGTATTCCTATTCCTAGTCCACTCATCCAAAAAAAAAAAAAAAAAAAAAGATGTTAAGGGAAACATTTACCCAGACTGTCTACTGTATTTTTTTTTCCTCCTTGATGTTGGACTGTATTTCTGCTGGCCCCTGAGGGGATTATACAAATCTCACATCTGCCTGAGTTGCCATGATTAACAATAAGTCTAGAGCCCAAGTGGAAGCACCACAGCAGAAAGCAAGCACAGACAAGTGGGTGTCGTTCAAAGAGTCTATTTTAGGCAGAAGACACTGAGTGTATTCAGTGGACCCCCTCACTGCAGAGACACCTAAGGATGAGAGGAGCAGAGGTAAAACTGCGGTCACAAAGATCCCTACGAATGATGGGTTTGCAAGAGTCTCCCAGTTCCTACGAATTCTGGAGTTGCCAGACATTAGTGGAGGGGGGCACTGTTTCTTACGGCTACCATTCAATTTGCAAGAACAACTTGAGCAACGTTGTTCCTATGGCATTGGTACGGCAGCCCTACAATGAGGGCTTTTTGTGGGGCGTTCATAGAAATCTTGGACAAGACCATCGACCTGGCAACAAACTTAGGAACGGTCTACAAACGTTAAATGAGTGTCCATGTACATACTGTCTCCCCTCGTTCTCCACAGGATTCCAGGGACAACAGCTGGCAGGGGTTGTGCGTAAAGTGCATAGGTCCACTTGTTTCTTCTCCCCTTGGTTTCTACAGATGTGAGGGAACAACTACAACCAGGAGTCCAGAGGATTACAGCAGGTGAGAATGTACCAAAATGTACCCATACCAAACTGTTCTCCACAACTCTTCTTTATACAGCTCAGGGAATCAGTTGCAGGTGAAGATAATTAACCAGTGGTCAGTGATCACAGAGCACCATGGCTGCAACAGAGAAGATCTAATACCAGAATACACCACCAAACAGCCTGCTCACCTAACATTGCAAGAGTTGCTAGTTAGTGACGTAACAATGCACTTTGGCCAAATTCCATTCACATTTAGGTGCTAATGGCAAGTTTCTTGGATCTTGACTATGACACTCCAAAAAGTCCATAAAGAGTTTTCTGTATGAAATGGTTCACTGAAAGGAGAGATCACACTTGTCCAGTGCTAACTTTCCTTCACTGGTAATCCAGACCTACTGTAATTTCCATGATTGCTGTCCTTACCTGCAAAGGTCCTTAAAGACTACATAGTACTAGGGCTGTGCAATATGATGTTATATATCGGATGACAATATAAAAATGTCTATCGTTTAATAGAATACTCTATCATTTACTGTATATCATGATTTAAAATACACACACTCCCATTTCTTGGAATAAGCTCCTCACCTGCTACTTGTAAGTGCCCTGCCTCTCCCCCTGCAGTGTATGCAGCAAAACAGGTGTGTGGTGGGTGGCTAGGGGCTAGCCTCTCCGGTGGTTGCTTACTCCCAACTGCTGACTTGGTCAAATAGCTGCTATTCCTGTTTGTCAGGGAGGTGGGACTGTTTTCCATCATGCTGCGTCAGAAAGGATAGGCCACTAACCTCATTTTAATAGGAGGTAAGTAACATTAACACTATGTCTAATTATAAAATGGCAAATGCTAACTGATGCTAAGTTGTGCAAACTGGAAGCATTATAGTGTATCAGACCATTGTTTCTTTGGCTTAAATTACTGGTGAGTTTCTTAGTTTTGTCTGAAAAAAAAAAAAAATTAAAGCTGCAACACAGCATGATTTTGGCACATACACACAAAATAAATAAACAAATAGGAACGGGTCAGAGGAGCAAGTTGGCTCTTAATGTAACTTATTTGATTTCTAATAATTTTAATTAGTCAAGTAGCGATAAAGAGTAAAGTTAAAGTCATCACATGTATTTTATTACATTATGTCATGAGCTGAGCACTGGAGGTTCTGCCATGCTTACTCTCCTGGCTTCCTTCTCTGTATTTATATCATCATCATCATCATCATAGCAGTCTGTCGTGGGTGACAATGACTGTTTCATTTAGGTCTGATCAGATTCCTCCACACATCTCTGTGTGGCTCCTTGGCCTTCCACTGCCAGGGAATCCTGTCTATGTCCAACTTCTTCAAATTTCTTTTTACAGTGTCTTTAAATCTGAGCCTTGGTCTACCCTGATTGTGTTTGCCCTCACATAACTGTGAGTAGAGTAACTGCCGAGGGAGACGCTGGTGGTCCATCCTCTCAACATGTCTGAGCCATCTCAGGTTCATCTGTATTAGCATGTCTCCATTGATGGTAGACCAGCTCGTTTCAATACTTCTATGTTTGTTATCTTGTCTTTCCATGAGATGTTCATTATGGCTCGAAGGTGTCTCATCATGTACGCGTGGAGTTTCTTTACCTGCACTCTGTAGACAGTCCAAGTTTCAGCACCGTACAATAGAGTAGCCAGTACTGTCGCTCTGTACACTTTGCATTTCACACAGATAGACACATGTCGATTGTTCCACAGTCTCTCCCTCACGTTTCCAAACACAGCACTCACTCTTCCCATTCTGAGAGATAGTTCATCATTCAGCCGAGCATTCTCTGAAACAGTACTTACTAGATACTTGAAAGTGTTGCACTTGACTAGTGGCTCTATACCAATGCTGATCTCTTCTGGTAGTGATGTTGATAAGTGGAACTTTGGTGGTTGATAAAGGCACTCTGTCTTCTGTTGTTGTTGATGTTTATTTGGAGGCTGAATTGGCTAGCTGCTCTTGCAAATTTCTCCACCAAAGATTGCATAATTTCCACGCAGTGTGCAACTTGAGCACTGTCATCAGCAAAGAGCATTTCTCTTACTACCTTTATTGAAGTCTTACTCTTGGCTTTAAACTGTGCCACATTGAACAAGTCTCCTTCTTTCCTTGTTTGAATGTATACTCCTTCTGAAGTGTCTTTGAAGGCCACCTCAAGCATGGTGCCAGATATAGCGAGAAGAGTGTAGGTGCCAGCACACACCCTTGTTTCACTCCGTTGCTTACTAAAAAGCCTTTAGATACTGAACCACTCATTGCCACGTTTGCTTGCATACCGGTATGGAGTGCCTCGATCAGGCTGACAAACTTCTCTGTACAACCATATTTCTTGAGTACCTGCCAAAGTCCTTGTCGCGAAACAGTATTGAAGGCTTTACTGAAGTTTATGAAGACTACATAAAGTGGCATGTTCTGTTCGATACACTTTTCTTGAACCTGCTTCAAGCAGAAAATCATGTCTATTGTGCTTCTTCCACTTCTAAAGCCGCACTGGATTTCTGGTAGTACATTCTGCGAGATGTGTTCACTGAGTCTGTTAAGTAGTACACGTGAGAGAATCTTACCAACAGTGGCAAGCAGTGATATACCTCAGTAATTTCCACAATCTTTCCTGTCACCTTTCTTGAACAAAGGCACAATATTTGCATCCTTCCAGTCTTGAGGTACTTTCTGGAAATCCCATATCTCTTGGATGAGCTTGTGCAGGCAGTTGGTCAGCTGAACACCACCAAATTTCCACACTTCTGCTGGAAGTCCATTCCTTCCTGGAGCTTTACCATCCTGTGTTGTCCTGATAGATGCCATTAGTTCATCAAAATTTGGTGGTTCATCCAGACTTGATACAGCTGGTCGCTGCACTAGAGCTTCTTTAGCCTCTTCAGTGAGATCTCCAGGATTGTTTAGTAGTTGGTCAAAGTGGTCTGCAAATCTGTCCAGTATCTTGTCTTTCTCCTGCAAAACCATTTCACCATCCATAGCCTTTAGTTGGATCAATCCTCTTGGTTTAGGGCCGTAGATTTCTCTCAAACCTGTGAAGAATGTTTTCTTGTCCTTCCTGTCTGCTGCAGTTTGAAGTTTCTTGGCTTTTTCATCCCACCAGTTGGACTTCATCTCTCTGGTGTACTTCTGTAGCTCACTCTGAGCCTTTGAGTATTTCTTCTTCTTCGACCTTGTGTTACACTGTAGGTTTCCCTGCCTAGCTGTATTCCTCTCTTCTAGTAGTTTCTTCAGGTGTTCATCATGCCCATCAAACCAATCTTGATGTTTCCTGTCAGGGTAGCCTAATACATCACTCACAGTCTGATACACTGTATCCTTCAGTGTTGCCCATTTCTCTTCTATGTCATTCTCTGAGTTGTTGCTGTCCCAGTCTTTCAAGTTTTCATCCATTTCCTGTGTAAGTTCTTCCTGCTTCTTTTGGCCTTTCAGTGCACTAGTGTTTAGCTTCTGTGGTGGCTTTGCACCCGTCCTGCAGTGCTGTTTTCGTATTCAAATCCTTAATCTAGATCTCAGCATAACATGATCAGCACCACAGTCCGCACCTCTTATTGCTCTGGTGTCCAATACATCCCTTATGTCTCTCTACCTGACTATGATGTAGTCTAATAAGTACCAGTGCTTGGATCTTGGTTGCATCCATGTCTTCTTGTGTGTGTCCTTGTGCTTAAATAGAGTGTTGGTTATCACAAGGTTGCACTCTGAACATAGTGCAAGTAGAAGTTCTCCATTAGCATTGCACTCGCCTACTCCATGACTGCCTAGCACTCCTTTCCATTTCTCAGTGTCCAAACCAACTCTGGCATTAAAATCACCAACAAGTATCAGCCTGTCATCAGTCGGTACACGCCTGATAGTCTCACGTAAATCCCTATAGAACTCTTCCTTCACCTCCTCTGTGTTGGTCATAGTTGGGGCATATACACTGATGAATGTGGCATACATCTTCCGCTGTAGTGGGAGTCTCATAGTCATTATCCTGTCATTGATTGGCACCGTTTCCTCATCAAGCATTGCTGCTATCTCCTTTCTAACTGCAAAGCCCACTCCTGCTTCTCTCCTTTCTTGAGTTGATCTCCCACTCCAAAAGAAGATGTACCCATGGTCTTCCAAGCTATCATATCCAGGCAATCTTGTTTCACTAATTGCAGCTATGTCTACATTGTACCTGTTCATTTCCAGGGCCACAAGCGCAGTCTGTCTTTCTGGGCTCTGTGATGTTGTTCTGTCCATCAGAGTGCATGCATTCCATTCTGCTACTCACAAGGCTGCTGTTTTCCTCTCCTTTTGTCTTCCTGCTCCTAGCTTACTTTTCGCTGCCTGTCAGAGGGTGAACAAATCAGATCAGAACAGGGCATCCTGGCAGAATTAAAAGCAATATCTGCCACAGGTCTGTGGTGGACCACTCCCAGTTACACAGGGTGAGACTGGACATCCTGGTATTTATATATTTGTTGTATTTTATGCCTTTTGGGTTTCAGTATTCTCGTGCTGTTTTCTATTTTCCTGTTAATGTTTAATTTTGTCCCCCTCATGGATCGTCACCTTATCGTGGTGGGGGGGTTTGCGTGCCCCAGTGATCCCAGGAGCTATGTTGTCCGGGGCAATTTGCCTCTGATAGGGTCTCCCAAGACAAACTGGTCCTGGGTGAAGGGCCAGACGAAGAACGATCCAACAGACTCTCATGATAAATTGTATATCAAGGATTCAGTGTACCCCGCCCGGTATGGGGTTACCGGGGCCCCACCCTGGAGCCAGGCCTGGGGGAGGGGCTCGAAGGCTAGCGTCTGGTGGCCGGGTTTCCACCCATGGGACCCGGCCGGGCTCAGCCCGAAGGAGTTACATGGGTCCGCCCTCCAGTAGGTTCACCACCTGCAGGAGGGATCATGGAGGTCCGGTGCTATGTGGATTAGGTGGCAGTCAAAGGCGGAGACCTTGGCGGACTGATCCCAAGCTTTCTAAACTGGCTTTTGGTACGTGGAATGTCACCTCTCTGGTGGGGAAGGAGCCTGAGCTGGTGTACGAGATTGAGCGATACCGGCTAGATATAGTCGGCCTCACCTCAACACACAGCTCCGGTTCCGGAACCAGTCTCCTGGAGAGGGGCTGGAGCTTGGCCTTTTCTGGAGTTGCCCCGGGCGAGAGGCGACGAGCAGGGGTAGGTATTCTTGTATCGCCCCACCTTGCTGCCTCTATATTGGAGTTTTCCCCGGTGGACGAAAGGGTTGCTTCCCTGCGCCTTCGGGTTGGGAAACGGGTCCTGACCATCATTTGTGCCTATGCACCAAATGATGTTTCAGAGTACCCACCCTTTTTGGAGTCTGTGACTGGGGTGCTGGAGGGTGCTCCTCCTGGAGACTCCATTGTCCTACTGGGGGACTTCAATGCGCACGTGGGCAACGACAGTGAAACCTGGAGGGGGGTGATTGGGAGGAACGGCCTGCCCGATCTGAACCCGAGTGGTGTTCAGTTATTGGACTTCTGTGCTAACCACAGTCTGTCTATAACGAACACCATGTTCAAGCATAAGGGTGTCCATATGTGCACCTGGCACCAGGACACCCTAGGCCGCAGGTCGATGATCGATTTTGTTATCGTATCATCAGACCTGCGACCGTATGTCTTGGACACCCGAGTAAAGAGAGGTGCAGAGCTGTCAACTGATCACCACCTGGTGGTGAGTTGGATCCGATGGCAGGGGAGGAAGCCATTCAGACCTGGTAGACCCAAACGTATAGTGAGGGTGTGCTGGGAGCGTCTGGCTGAGGCCCCTGTCCGGGAGGTCTTCAACTCCCACCTCCGGAAGAACTTCAACCACATTCCGAGGGAGTCTGGAGACATGGAGTCTGAATGGGCCATGTTCTCCACCTCTGTTGTTGAAGCGGCAGCCCAGAGCTGCGGCCGCAAGGTGGTCGGTGCATCTCGTGGTGGCAACCCCCGAACCAAGTGGTGGACACCAGTGGTGAGGGGGGCCATTAAGCTGAAGAAGGAGTCCTATCAAGCTTGGTTGGCTTGTGGGACTCCCGAAGCAGCTGAGGTGTACCGGCAGGCCAAGCGGAGTGCAGCTCGGGTGGTTGCTGAAGCAAAAACCCGGGTATGGGAGGAGTTCGGTGAGGCCATGGAACAAGACTTTCGGTCGGCTTCAAAGAGATTCTGGCAAACTGTTCGGCGGCTCAGGAGGGGAAAGCAGCTCCCCGTCCACACTGTGTATGGTGCGGATGGGACACTGTTGACTTCAACTGGGGATATCGTCGGGCGGTGGAAGGAATACTTCGAGGATCTCCTCAATCCCACTGATACGCCTTCCACAGAGGAAGCAGGGTTTGGGGACGAGGGGGATGACTCGCCTATCACAGGGGCTGAGGTCGCCAAGGTGGTTAAAAATCTCCTTGGTGGCCGGGCCCCGGGGGTGGACGAGATTCGCCCCGAGTACCTCAAGGCCCTGGATGTTGTTGGGTTGTCATGGTTGACACGCCTCTGCAACATTGCGTGGAGGTCGGGGGCAGTGCCTTTGGCATGGCAAACCGGGGTGGTGGTTCCTCTCTTCAAAAAAGGGGACCGGAGGGTGTGCTCCAACTTTAGAGGGATCACACTCCTCAGCCTCCCTGGGAAGGTCTATGCCAAGGTACTGGAGAGGAGAGTCCGGCCGTTGGTCGAACCTCGGATTCAGGAGGAGCAATGTGGTTTTCGTCCTGGCCGTGGCACATCGGACCAGCTCTTTACCCTCTCGAGAATTCTTGAGGGTTCGTGGGAGTTTGCCCAACCAGTTTACATGTGTTTTGTGGACTTGGAGAAGGCATTTGACCGCGTCCCTCGTGGATTTTTGTGGGGGGTGCTTCGGGAGTATGGGGTATCGGGCTTGTTGTTACGAGCTATTCGGTCTCTGTACGACCGTTGTGAGAGTTTAGTTCGCATTGCCAACACTCGGTCGGAGTCATTCCCAGTGAGAGTTGGACTCCGCCAGGGCTGCCCTTTGTCACCGGTCCTGTTCATAATTTTTATGGACAGGATTTCTAGGCGCAGCCAGGGAATGGAGGGTGTCATGCTTGGTGACCACAGGATCTCATCTCTGTTGTTTGCAGATGATGTTGTCCTGTTGGCTTCATCCAGCAATGACCTACAGCTCTTGCTGGGACGGTTTGCCGCTGAGTGTGAAGCGGCTGGGATGAGAATCAGCACCTCCAAGTCCGAGTCCATGGTCCTCAGCCGGAAAAAGGTGGATTGTCCTCTCCGGGTTGGGGACAGGCTCCTGCCCCAAGTGGAGGAGTTTAAGTATCTTGGGGTCTTGTTCACGAGTGAGGGGAAAATGGAGCGAGAGATCGACAGACGGATTGGAGCAGCATCTGCAGTGATGCGGACGTTGTACCGGTCTGTTGTGGTGAAGAGGGAGCTTAGTTCTAAGGCAAAGCTGTCGATTTACCAGTCAATCTACGTTCCTACTCTCACCTATGGTCACGAGCTTTGGGTAATGACCGAAAGAACGAGATCGCGGATACAAGCGGCTGAAATGAGCTTTCTCCGTAGGATTGCTGGACTCACCCTCAGAGATAGGGTGAGGAGCTCAGTCATCCGGGAGAGGCTCAGAGTAGAACCGCTGCTCCTCCACATTGAAAGGAGTCAGTTGAGGTGGTATGGGCATCTGATTAGGATGCCTCCTGGACGCCTCCCACTTGAGGTGTTTCAGGCACGTCCCACTGGGAGGAGACCCCGGGGCAGACCCAGGACTCGGTGGAGAGACTATGTCTCCCAGCTAGTCTGGGAACGCCTTGGTATCCCCTCTGAAGAGCTGGAGCAGGTGGCTGGGGAGAGGGAAGTCTGGGCTTCTCTGCTTGAACTGCTGCCTCCGCGACCCGGACCTCCGGAAAAGCGGTAGAAGATGGATGGATGGATGGATGTTTAATTTTGTTACACTCATATTTTGTATCAATTTGTAATTATTTATGTGTCTCATTTATTGATATTTTATTCTTTGTTTTTCGGAATGTTGTGTTCTTTCTTTGGGTTGACAGCTGTCAATCGGCATTTCTGGGTGGTGCTCCACATTGGCGTCGCCTTGTCAGCTGTCAGCTGTCTTCACTCTCCTCTCATTACTTCGCATCTGATCCTATCATCAATCATTGTTACCTTTTTTGCCCACTCATGTGACCCCACACCTGTCATCACTTCAGTTATTTGTTCTGATCTATTTATGGACTGCATTTTCATTTCATTTTTGTGGCAGTCTTAACAGTACTTTCTCCTTGTCACCAGAACGCCATCCCCATACTGGTGAGTCAATCTGCTATTTGATCTGTGAGTTTTCCTTGTTACCTGTTTGGGATTTTGTGTTCATGCACTTTGGAACTTTATGTTTTGTTACTAAATGCCACAAACTGCAGTCGGCCCCTGAGTCTGCCTTTTTCTGCCCTGAAGGGCCAATCATGACAGGAGACTGCCGCCAGTAATAGACCCAGCTGCTACAGTTAGTGGATTTTTTCCTTTTTTTTGTTTTAACTCACCTGTTTCTCCAGAGCAATCACCATGTCCCCAGCTCGCTGGCCTTCAGCCAGCAAAGTAAAATCGGCCACTGGGACATAGAGCCTGGAGGAGGAGTGGGCTGCTTACTTCATCCAGAGCTTTGTGGATGAAGCAGCCCACGGACCAAAGGAGACCTGGGAGAGAGATAATGCAATGGTGGTGATTTTGGAGGCTCACCCCGGCTTGTGAAATTATCCCCAGCTTGCAGAACTGCTGTCCAAGGTCTCCTCGCTTCGGTGGTCTTTTCCCGGGTTGATGAAGGGGCCGCATCCAGCTGGACCAAAGCCATTATGGAGGCGTTCACCACGGCAACCGTCCTTCTCCCCTCCCATTTAGCCAGCTCTGGCTCCAAAATCCACGTCGCCAGCTCCATGACGCCATCACCCAGACTCAGGAAGAACGCCTCCACCTCCTCCTCAGCAGCCTCTCCTTTGCCGAGGCTGAAAACTCCCTCAGCAATCTCTTTCTCTGATTTTTCTTCTCTGTTTTTTCCATCAGCCAACCCCGCTGCTGCTGCTTCCTCTTCCTCCTCCTCGGGGATTCTTCCAGCTGCTGAATGACTGGTCACCTCCTTCTCGGCTCCACCCATCTCCGTGTTGACAGGTGCGGCTCCTCCACGATCCACTGAGGGGTCCATGTCCACCATAGCCACGGAGAGGGGTGACTTCAAACCATCTCGAGCAGGAAACATCGTACTCTGGCAAAACAGGCAAGTGTTTTTTCATTTTTCAACATCTTATGATAACACAGGGTTACAAAAATATTTTTTTTGTAAGTTGTCTGTGTTTTTTCAACTGATTTAAGACTAATTTTGCACCGCTGAATCCGAAAACAACATCATTTTCTCTCGATCAGGTGCTAAGTAAAAACCTGTACTTACTTAGTACTTACTTAGTACTGTGCATGTACTTACCTTTATATAAAAGTAAGTACATGTAAATTGAATGTTTCATCATCATTGTTCAAAATTCAGAGTTTCAAGACATAAAAAAGAATTCTGCATCACATAAAGAGAAAATACCCGTACATGTAAACCAAAACGTATAAAACAACATGTGGCCATAATTCAAAAAGTTGACCTTATGAGCAAAACCAATGTGATTTTTGGATTCAGCACATCAAAATTGTCCTAAATCAGCTAAAACCTTAGACAATAAGTTTGGTGTTGACCAGTGTAATGTGCTTTGCCTGATTCATGGTAGCAAGGCTCAAGGTTTGAATTCCCCTGGGCCCTAACCGCCTACTGGAGCTATTAATTTCTCACCTGCCCTCTATGTGTCTACTCCTGTCATCCCTGAGTGTCCACCAACCCTGGGATTGAGCCGCCAGAAGATGGAGGAACCTGGGGCCCTGGTGGATCTGGCACCAGCCCTGCAGCCACAGTCTGGACAGAGGGAGAGCGCTTGCAATGACCTGAAGCCTGTGCTGATGGCAGAGCATCCCCCAGCTTTGGCTACATGGAATCTAGCGCCAGCAGTGATCCGACCGCCAGCTGCCACGCCGGATGAGCCACCTGCATGGGTCATTTTGAGTGGGGGCCCCGAGACTTCACCAACCACCATGCCTGCTGCAGGGGCTGCTGCTGTAGAGTCACAGTTGGACCTCCAGAGGGGCCGAGTCCGAGGAACCATTGCTTGGATCAACAGAGTCCTGGACGGCGGTGGAGCTCGAGCTCAGGCAAGTGCTGTCCTTTGTTTTTCTTGTGTCTATTTTGGAGAAATCTGGTCTTGTTTTTGGTGGGGTGAGCAGGGTGCAGCCGTCAGCTGCACCTGAGCTCACCTGTCGGGGCTCCTCTGCTGCCAGTGACCCTGACACTGTTTCTCTACTTGTCCTGTCCAAGCTTTCCCCCAGGGTCACCAAGGACATTCCAGCTTTGCCAGATGCCTCCATGGGTCCAGGTTCACCACCCGAGGTCCTCCTGGGTCCAGTTCCCCCCGTTGAGGTCGTCAAGGGCCCTCCGTCCCAGCCTGGGACCTCCGTGGGTGCTGCTCCCCCTCTGGTTGAGGTCTTCGCGGGTGCTCCGTCCCAGCCCAGGGGCTCTGTGGATGCAGCTTTAATCCAGTCTGGGTCCTCCGAGGATGCTGCTCCACCTCAGGATGAGGTCGTCGCGGGTGCTCCGTTCACACCCGGGACCTCTGTGGATGAAGCTCCTCCTTTGTCCGGGTCTCAGTGGGTGCTGTGTCCCAGTCGGGGATCGTCATGGATGCCCCGCCCCAGCCTGGAGCCAATTTGGGTGATACGCTGCAGTGTGGGTCCACCACAGGCATTGCACTCCAGCCCAGGGGCCACTGTGGGTGCAACTTTGGCCCAGTCTGGGTCCATGATGAGTGCAGCTTTGGCCCAGTCTGGTTCCACCATGGGTGTACCTCTGCTCCAGCCCGGAGCCACCGTGGGTGCTGCAATGTCCCAGCCTGGGACCACCGGGGGTGATATAGGCCAGTCTGAGGCCATTGTGGTCCCCTCTCCTCTGCCTGCCGCCGTCATGGTTCCCCCTCTTGTGCCAGATGGCATTGTTGTTCCCCCTCCTGTGCCAGATGCCGTTGTGGCTCCCCCTCCTGTGCCAGATGCCGTCTTTGTTCCCTCTCCTCCTGCTGACATTGTTGTGGTTTCCCCTACTCCTCCATCCTGCCCGCCACCAATTCTTCCTGTTGGGCAGCTGCCCCCTGGACCACCCTTGCTGTTCAGGTGGCTGAAAAACTCTGGTACACCGCCTGACGGACTGAGCAGTTGTGTTGGTTGGCCAATATTCTCCGGCAGGCCACCCAACTTGTACCACCTCACCATCCGCCAGGCCTGGGACTTTGGTCACCCACCTGAACTTTCTATCTCTTTGGTCCGGGTGACCTAAGTCATAGACTTTGGCTGATGTGGGTCCTGAGTGGGGTTGTTTCGTTCCCTCCTAACCTGTTTCCCCACCACCTACCCTGAGTGGGTTATTTTTGTGCTCTTGTGTGTGTGTGTGGGGGGGGTCCCTTCTTTTTCTTTTTTGATATTACCCTGGGGTGTCTGGGTATCACCCCTTGAGAGGGGGGCTCTGTCACAAGCTGAGCACTGGAGGTTTCGCCATGCTCAGTCTTGTGACTTCTTTCTCTGTATTTATATTTTCATTGTATTTTGTGCCTTTTGGATTTTGGTATTCTTGTGCTGTTTTCTATTTTCCTGTTTATGCTTTAGTTTTGTTAGGCTCATGTTTTGAATCAATTTGTAATTATTTATCTGTCTTCGTTTTTCGGATTGTTGTGTTCTTTCTTTGGGCTTACAGCTGTCAATCAGCGTTTCCGGGTGGTGTTCCATGTTGGCATCACCCTGTCAGCTGTCAGCTCTCTTCGCGCTCCACTCATTACTTTGCAACTGAGCCTATCATCAATCATTTTTTTGCCCGCTCATGTGACCCCACACCTGTCGTCACTTCAGTTATTTGTTCCGACCTATTTAAGGACTGCATTTTCATTTCATTTTTGCGGCAGTGTTAACGATACTTTCTCCTCATGACCAAAATGGCATCTCCATTCTGGTGAGTCAATCTGCTATTTGATTTGTGAGTTTTCCGTGATACCTGTTTGGAATTTTGTGTTCATGCATTTTGGAACTATATGTTTTGCTAATTAATGCCACAAACTGCAGTCGGCGCCTGGGTCTGTCTTTCTCTGCCCTGAAGGGCCAATCATGATGCATTACCTTTTTTGTCTTGGATTTTCATATCATGACCAATCTGAAACATTTTTACAAAGAAGCAAACAGGTTTAATCAGGCCATAATTGCCAAAATGCAGGCTCCAGTTCCACACTTAAATTTTCATTGATTTAAACTCACAGCTAATTTACAGTGGTGCGAAAAAAGTGTTTTCCCGCTTCCTGATTTGGCCAACTGACCAAAATTACCCCAAGAGTGCTGTGATGACTCATTCAAGATGTCACAAAAGACCTCACAACAGCATCCAAAGAACCGAAGCCCTCACTTGCTTCAGTTAAGGTCAGTGTTCATGACTCCACCATAAGAAAGAGAGTTCAAAGACAAAAGCCACTGCTGAGAAAAAAGAACATAAAGGCTCGTCTCAGTTTTGCCAGAAAACATCTTGATGATCCCCAAGACTTTTGGGAAAATACTCTCTAGACTGACGAGACAAAAGTTGAACTTTTTGGAAAGTGTGTGTCCCATTACATCTAGCATAAAAGTAACACAGCTTTTCAGAAAAAGAACATCGTACCAACAGTAAAATATGGTGGTGGTAGCATGAAGATCTGGGGTTGTTTTGCTGCTTCCCGACCTGGAAGACTTGCTGTGGTAAATGGAACCATGAATTATTCTCACTACCAAAAAATCCTGAAGGAGAATGTCCGGACATCTGTTTGTGACCTCAAGGTGAAGCCCACTTGGGTTATGCAGCAGGACAATGATCAAAAACACACCAGCAAGTCCACCTCTGAATGGCTAAAGAAAAACAAAATGAAGACTTTTGACTGGCCTAGTCAAAGTCTTGACCTTAATCTGATTGAGATGCTCTGACATGACCTTCAAAAGGCAGTTCATGCTCGAAAACCCTACAATGTGGCTTAATTACAACAATTCTGCAAAGATGAGTGGGCCAAAATTCCTCCCCAGTGGTGTAAAAAGACTCATTGCCAGTTATTACATACACTTGATTGCAGTTGTTGCAGCTAAGGATGGCCCAACCAATTATTAGGTTTAGGGGGCAATCACTTTTTCACATAGGGCCATGTAGGTTTTTTTTTTTCCCTTAATAATAAACACCTTCATTTAAAAACTGCATTTCACATTTACTTGCCTTATCTTTGTCTAATATTTAAATTTGTTTGCTGATCTGAAACCTTTAAGTGTGACAAACATACAAAAAATGAGAAATCAGGAAGGAGGCAAACACTTTTTCACACCACTGTTTTCACACCACACTTAATGCCAAATCTGTTTATATACTGAGTCTGGTTCTGTGTTATTTCTTAGTCTGAGTAATCTTCCCTGTTACCTAGCCTTGCCTAGTCGTGCCTTTGTTTCAGCCCACGAGCTGTATTATTTTCTGTTTTCTGGTAAGTTTGTTAATAAATCATGGTTCAAATTTGCCTCGCAACTGGGTCCTCTTTCTCACCTCAGAGTTGTTATGTGATTATCTAAACTGTCAAATTTACAGAAAATGTATATCAGAATATACATCATTATCATGGCCATAGAAAGCAAGTATTCCTGTCTGAAACAGGTAGCCAAATCAGGCTTTACAGGTGCAAACGTAGGCTGTGATTGAAAGTGGAATACAGAGGTGTACCCTATATGTAGGCAATTACACATGTTAGACTATGACAAATACGAAAGGGACTGAAATGAGGTTTATTTTACTGTGTGAATATTAATTACAGAATAATTGAAAATGAATGGGACATGCAATATTGGCCACTGTTTAAGAACTGCTTGTTTATTTTTTGTCAGATCACTTACTTGTGTGATCTTTTATGAGTTATATTCATAAATGTTGTATCTTGCACGTTGGGGAATGGGTTGTTCAGTCACCATTATAATTTAGTTTATATGTGTAGTTTATAGTATATCGTCAATAAAGTCATACAGTACTATAAGACGACACGTTTACAAATATTTGTAGTGCATCCGTTTATATTTTAGCAATATTATAATTAAAAAAAAAACACAACTTTCCGGCGTGGACTCACTGTATATGACATCATAAAGACATGAAGGCAGCCTTGATGTATATGACATCATAAAGACATGTTGCCTTGATGTCTGTCACTGTTTATGACATCATAAAGACATGAAGTCGGCCTCCGTCGGTCTATGATGACAATGGAAGAGAATCTTAAACGTCTACTCTGCTGGAACAGCATCGCCTGTAGCTGAACAGGCCGATGTGCGAATGGCAGTCCCTGTCACACATGTTGCACTTGTGGGTGGTCTCCGTGCTGCTGGGTCTGTGGCGGTTCTTCCTGTGGGTCCTTTATTCATCTGCTGCAGCAGTCAGTCTCTCTTAACCCGCCTTGAGCTGTCTGGTCAGGGTGTCTCTCCATTTGGAGCGGTCCGTTGCAAGGTGCTCCCAGTGCTCTGTGTTGATATCCAGGGCCTTCATGTCTCACTTGCAGACGTCTCTAAAGCGCAGCTGTGGGCGGCCAACGTCTCTCCTGCCAGTCACCAGTTCTCCGTAGAGGACGTCTTTGGGGATTCTGCCATCCTCCATACGGTGAACGTGGCCTAGCCAGCAGAGCCTGCACTGCCTGAGTAGAGTGAACATGGAGGGAAGGCCGGTGCGGGAAAGAACTTCTGTGTTGGGCACTTTGTCCTGTCAGGATATGTCCAGGATGTGGTGAATGCAGCGCAAGTGGAAGGAGTTCAGTCTCTTTTCCTGCCGGGCGTATGTTGTCCACGTCTCACTCCCATAGAGCAGTGTGCTGATGACGCAGGCGTTGTACACTGCCATCTTCGTCTTGACAGAGAGTTTGGGATTCTCCCACACTCGTGTGGTGAGGCGAGCGAGTGTGAAGGCTGATTTTCCAATCCTCTTGTCGATCTCTGTATCAAGGGAGAGGTTGTTGCTGATCGTGGACCCCAGGTACGTGAACTGATTCACAACCTCCAGCTTGTAGTCATCAATGGTGATGGTTGGTGGTGCTTCCATGCCTTGCGCCAAGACGTTAGTCTTCTTCAGGCTGATGGTAAGCCCGAAGTCCTTGCATGCCTGGGAGAAGCAGTCCATCAGGGTCTGAAGCTCCTGCTGTGTGTGGGTTGTGACTGCAGCGTTGCCTGCAAACAGCATGTCTCTGATTAGAGCCTCGCGTACTTTGGTTCTGGCTTTCAGGCAGGTGAGGTTGAAAAGCCTGCCGTCAGATCTTGTGTGCAGGTAGATTCCTTCTGTTGCTGTGCTGAAGGCATGCCTCAGGAGCATAGCAAAGAAAATCCCAAAGAGGATTGGCGCAAGTACACAGCCCTGTTTCACTCTGCTGCGTATGTTGAATGGCTCTGAGATATTGCCGTCATGCTGCACTATCCCCTGCGTGTTGGTGTGAAACGATTCGATGAGGCTTTGCAACTTTGGTGGGCATCCTATCTTTGGCAGGTTCTTGAAAAGGCCCTCTCTGCTGACCAGATCGAACTCTTTGGTGAGGTCGATTAAGGCGACGAACAGGGGCATGTTCTGTTCTCTGCATTTCTCCTGGAGTTGGCGGATGGAGAATATCATGTCTACCATCGATCGCTCAGCGCGGAAGCCACACTGAGACTCGGGGTAGACACGTTCGGCAAGCTTCTGTAGACGAACGAGAACAACTCGTGAGTAGACTTTGCAAACAACGCTGAGGAGGGAGATGCCCCTGTAGTTGTTGCAGTCGCTTCTCTCCCCTTTGTTTTTGTAGAGGGTGATGATTTTGGCGTCCCTCATGTCCTGTGGTACGGCACCTTCCTTCCAGCACTGGCAGAGGACGTCATGCAATGGCAGCAGTAGGGCGGTCTTGCAGTGCTTGATCAGGTCGGGGGGTATGCCGTCGTTGCCGTTTGCCTTGCCAGCGCCAAGCTATCAATGGCCTTGTTGAGTTCGTCGATGGTTGGCTCGGTGTCAAGTTCGTCCATGGATGGCAGGCAGTCGATGGCATCAAGGGCTGATGGTGTCACAGTGTTCTGTCTGGAGTAGAGGTCGGAGTAGTGTTCCACCCATCTCTCCATCTGCTTGTTCTTTTCTGTGATCATCTCCCCAGTGGAGGATTTGAGGGGGGCCGTCTTGCTCTGAGCCGGACCAAGTGCTTTCTTGATGCCATCGTACATACCACGGATGTTCCCTGTTATGGCAGCGGTTTGAATGTCTTGGCTGAGCTGAGTCCAGTACTCATTGGCACAGCGCCGAGCAGTCTGCTGAACTTTGCTTCTCGCAGCCCTGAGAATCTGGAGATTCTTCTCGTTTGGGTACTTCTTGTACTCAGCAAGTGCTGAGCGCTTGGCTTCAATGACGGGGGTCATCTCGGTCAACTTGGCATCAAACCAGTCCTGTGACTTTGAGGTCTTCCTCCCAAAGGTAGCCAAGGCTGTGCGGTGGATGGTGTTTCGCAGCTCTTCCCACTTCTGCTTTGCAGATTCTCCTTCTTGTGGTACACCAAGTTCCTTCTCAAAGGTGGAGGCAAACTGCTCAACAAGTTCTGGTTGGACCATCTTGCTGGTGTCAATCCATGCCTTTCCAGGCTGTCTAGCACGATGGAATTTCTTCAGCTGCAGCTTGACCTTGCAACACACCAATGAATGGTCTGTGTCGCAGTCTGCACTCTGGAATGAACAGGTGATTAGCACGTTCTTCAGTGAGGTATGCCTGGTCAGAATCAAGTCCAGCTGGTGCCAGTGTTTTGAGCGCGGATGTCGCCAGGAAACCTTGTGTTGGGGCTTGGTCTTGAAGAACGAATTTGTGATGCACAGATCGTGATATGTGCAGAACTTGAGCAGCCGCTGTCCGTTGTCGTTCATTCTGCCCACACCAAATGGTCCAAGACAGGAGGGCCAGGAGTCGTGGTCAGCACCCACTCTGGCATTGAAGTCTCCAAGGAGAATGAGTTGTTCAGAGTTGGGGATGATCCTGACAGTTGTTGCGAGATTCTCGTAGAACTCGTCTTTTGCCTCTGGTGTGGCTGTCAGTGTTGGGGCATGCACACTGGTGAGGGTGACTGGGCCTTGAGTGGTGTTCAGGCGGAGAGTGAGGAGTCGTGCAGAGCCATTGCTGCCCGGTTCCACCATCTTCAGCAAGGTGTTCTTCACTGTTAAGCCCACTCCGTGTTCCCTGTGTTTGTCACTGCCCTTTCCCTGCCAGTAGAAGGTGTAGTCCTTCTCTCTCAGTGTGCCTGCATCAGCCAACCGTGTTTCCTGGAGAGTTGCGATATCCACTTCCAGTCTCTTCAGCTCATTATTGTTGATCATGGCAGTCTTCCTGGTGTTGTTGATGTCCTTGAGGTTAGCAGTGAGTCCTGTCATCATAGTGCGGACGTTCCAAGTTCCCAGTTTTAGAGTTGGTCTCTTTTGGGGTTTTTTTTGTCTTGCCCGGTGCAAAGGTTCTCAGCCTGCCATTCGGACTTCTCCTCAACCCCATGCACCCAATGAGGAAAGCAAGCTGTGGCGGGACAACACCTTATTGGCTGGGGGCTGCCCAGCTTGAGGCGGGCGGTAGCTGTCCAGTGAGATCCGATGATCCCTCCCACCGTCGAGAACAACCCCTGGCGCCGCGCTGTACCCCAGTTGAGCGGTGGCTTATAACCGGTAACTGTCATTCCCCGTGTTTTGTCTATGCCAAAGGCGAAGCTGGAGTGTCCTCTCCAGTGATCCGGTGTTCTACCTTCCAGCGTTGGCCGTTGGTAGGATTCAAGCCTGGGCAGGAAGATATGGAGGACAATATGTTGCCCATGCAGCATGTCCCCCCTCTCCACGTCACTGATGAATCCAAAGGAACAGCAGGGCCGCTACAGTTTGGCACCAGCGCCGCCGCAGGAGCTGCCAGAATGATGTTGAGCACAACAGAGAACTGGAAGATTCTATCAAAAAATGTAACCTGCAACATTTTAAAGTTAATATACATGATCATGACATCAGTTTAGTTACAGAATTCAAATACCTTGGCATTGTACTAGATCCTCAACTCAAATTTAATCTTCATATAAAGAAAATTTCAAAAACAGTAAAAAAAAATCTGAACTGCTTTAAATTAATTAGATATTACATACCTTACGAAGCAGCTGCACTGTATATGCATTCTATGGTTTTTTCTCATATATCATACTGTTTGACAGTCTGGGCTCAAGCAGCCCCTTCCACAATAAGACATATAGGTTCATTATATAATCAAACCCTAAAAATCTTGGACAAAAAGCCCATTAGGTGGCATCACTGTAATGTTTTAAAAAAATACAACCTATTGAGTTTTGAGAGCTTCATTGACCTCTGTCTTCTGAAATTAACGTTCAAATGTTTTCATAAATCAGCACCCGAGCCACTTGCTGGTTTTGTCCAAAGACAGGACAGCAGCAGAGCCACCAGGAGTTCTGTTAACAATAACTGTAAAATATTCCACCGCAGAACCACATTTGGACAAACAGCTTTCTCTATAAAGGGCAGTCACATCTGGAACACAATGCCAAATGAAATTAAAATAATAACGGACTTTAAAACATTCACTAAAAATGTTAAAAACTGGCTGAAAAATAAACAAGAATGTACTCATGTATGAATTAATTGTCTGCAAAGTGAGAGTGAATGAAGGGAAGGAATAAATGTGTTTGTTTATAGTGAGTGACGGAGGGAGGAAGGCCTGAAATAGGCAAATGTGAGTTATGTTATATGTGTTAAATGTGAGTCAGGCTGTTATATTTGTGTATTTATAATATTTATAATATTTATGTTAAATGTGAGTCAGGCTGTTATATTTGTGTATTTATAATATTTATAATATTTATAATTGTGTATTTATAATTTTTCTGCATTGATGTATGTGGTTATTGTGTATATTTTTTATCTTGATTCTTTTTTCTAAAGCCCATCCAGGGACAAGAGTTGCAAATTAGCTAATAGCTATACACTCTACTGCAGGGGTGTCCAACCAGGTGCCATGGAGAGCCAAGACCCTGCAGGTTTTCTCTTCTACCCAGTCTCTTCAGCAGGTGTTTTCACTTATCAGCAATCAGTGGGAAGAAGTTCACAGAAATCTGCTGTTGAAGACACTGGTTGGAGGTAAAACCTGCAGGGTCTTGGCTCTCCATGGCACATGGTTGGACACCCCTGCTCTACTGTATGTGCAACACATCAGATTGATTGTCTTTGATTAATTGTCTATGTTTATTGCACTGTCCCTGTCAAATAAACTAATCTACTACTACTGCCTTAGGGACTCCGACTCTGGATTTTTCCTCAGGGTTGACTCCCGAAGCCTTTCCCGTGACCGGGTGTGCCGCAAGGCAGCGGAGGTTTGAAATCAGGGTTTACCTTTCCCTAGATGGGCTACCTTCCCAGGTTGACAAGCCACCATCTACCCGAAGCATCTGGTTTTAAGGCACCAGAGATCCGCCCTCGCCCCTTCTCCTATTAGTAAAAGCAGTTCCGCCGGGCTTAGAGACTAAACCACACGGGCAGGCTAGGAGTTGGACTTAGTTGTCAGAGGCTTTTCGAGACGCACGCCATAAGGAGCATTTTATGAGCACTGGGAGCTTAGTGCCGCTCCTGGCTATGACAACCTTGGAACCAAAGACATGAAGGCAGGCTTGATTATATGACATCATAAAGACATATTTGTCTATGTGCCGTGGGCTTGATGTATATGACATCATAAAGACACATTTGTCTATGTGCCGTCATATAGACATCGCGAGTCGTCCTATGATGCCTGAGTTCATGGTCTATATGACATCATAATGACACATTTGTCTGTGTCTTATCATAAATACACATTTGCCTAGTGTCCTATAATGCCTGAGTTCGAAGACACATGGTCTATATGACATCATAAAGACACATTTGTCTGTGTACTATGATGCCTGAGTTCATAGGACATCCTATGATGTTCAGGCAGAGCTCATAGGCCGTCCTATGATGTCCTATGAACGTGACAGACAAGACAGACAGACACAGACACACTCACATTTCTTGCTTTTATAGAATGAATTATTATTATTTTGTATTTGTATCTTGTATACTTTATTCATCACCAGAGGGAAATTAAGGGCATCCACGGTACAGCGCCGATCCCTTCACCTGTGTCTCACACACACACACACACACACACACACACACACACACACACACACACACACACACACACACACACACACACAGAGCAGAATGACTTGTTTGGCTACAAGTTTTGCATCAGTATTGCCCATTTGTCTGTAAATATTTAAATAAAAATGATGTATTTTGTTATTTGGACATTTTTGCATCTTGCTGTCATTTAGTTATATTATGTGTTTGCATGTAATATGCAGTTGATGTGGTCATTCCGCTCCACAATGAAGCAGCAGTTGTGACTTTCGTGTACCACTGACTGGGCAGGCTGAGCACACGGTGGGACACTGGTGTTTGCCGGTTAACGGGAGTCTTGACTGCTGCATGTTACCCGTGTGCCAGTGATGTCATTGCGGCACAATGGGTCCCCGGCAGCAGGTCCCCGGCAGCAGCCCCCCCCCCCCCCACACATTCTTTATGGCGAATAAGCAACTTTATGGTATAAAGTTTCACTGAGCGGCTCCATACTAGTGGATGCACACCCTTGTAACCTCAGCAATAAAGCTCTTCTAAAATCTTCGTTTGCAAAGACTGACCACAACCCCGTGATGCTGTGTTATCCAATCAGCATGGCCATGATGTTGCGTATTCTCCAATGAGCATGGAGTCAATCTGAAACCCCGCTCACACTTCTTGAAGCCAGGGGTTGAAGACATAGACACAGTCACACAGCGGTGGCTGAACTTTCATTTATAAAAAATTACATTTTTTTTGACTGAGTGACTCAATATTCAGGGATATACACCCTTGTAGCTTCAACAAAGCAAGTTTAAAATCTTTGGTCAGTGTGACAGCGGTTTGAGAGATATCTGAGGAACACACACACACACACACACACACACACACACACACACACAGAAAGACAGCTCCTGAATTTATAGATAGATAAGATGACATATTATGATATAGAATTTCTGTCATATCGCACAGACCTACATATTGCCATATCATCCCAGTAAAGTTTGTTGGTTTCTTAGAGTCTCAGAAAGTGCAGTGGGAGGTAGAGCTTTCAGTTATCAGGCTCCTCTCTTGTGGAGCCATTTGAGTTCCACAAGAGTTCCAGTTATAGTTGATGAGACATACACTATCTGTCTGTTGAGAATTGCTCTAAAATTTCCCTTTTGACAAAGCTCATGCTGTCTTTGGGGTGGATCAGGTGACCCTAAACTCTCCCTTAGTTATGGAGGTAGAGGAAGTGGGAAGTGGCTTCTGGACCACTTCCCACCTCACATGACGTCTGTTCTTGACATAACACTAATCCATATGTGCATTTAGGCAAGACTTTTGAAAGTCATCAAAGTTTAAAATTCTCTCATTTGATGTTTTGTCCTGTTGGCTTCTTGGCTTTCTACTGTGCCTTCCCCTTTGAAAAACTGGTTCCCATTAAAATTGAATGTTTTTCTCCATATCATTGCCAAGTACCTGTCCTTGCAACTGATAATATATCTATCTGCCAAGAATGTGCCGCTAGTCCAGCAAAAGCTAGCGGTTCTCAAATACTTTGCGAGCAGTTTCATGAAATGGTCAGTCAGAAAGCAGCTCATACCGGCTCGGACGTCACCCGAGTTAACAAGATCAGGAGTTACTGGCAGCAGAGGGTGAAGGACAGAGCTGTGTGGAGGAATCTCATCTGACCCAAACGAAACAGTCATTGTCGCCCCCAACAGATTGCTGTGATGATGATGATGATGATGATGATGATGATAACCTGCCATTGGGGATCACCTGATTGTTGTGATTTCTCTTTCTGTGATTGTTGAGATTTGCTTTACAATTTAAAGTGCCATGACATGACCATTGTTGTAAAGTGACTCCTTCAGGAAGTTGGTTTGTTTGCCAAATTATCTTTTTACTTCTTATAATCTGTTGTACTAACTTAATCTTCACACAGTGCGATTACATGGTGAGTCAGCACATCAGTGGAAATCCTTCGATAGTATTAGCCTAGTTTTCTATTTTTATTTTTTTTTCCTTTCATCATTCATCAGTCATGTTTGGGTGGGAGGCAAACTGCACAGTATGAATTCTTCATCAGTCTGGTGTTCTGTATTACATTACACTGTGCAGGCTGTTTTGTAGACCATTTTATGTTTGCCTAAGCTTTTAACGCAAGTCTAGCTTGTATTCAAATTCATCAAATAATGTACATTTGTTGGGGTAAAAATACAATATAACAAAAATATGCTGAGGTCCTCAAAAATAAGCACTGTTATTAACTTCCACAACCTTTTATCCTCTCCAAAGTGCTGTGTCACACAGAATACTGAACACATGCACATACACACAGGTGTAAAAACAACTATTGACTTCATCAGAGAGCTATTTGCAAATAGCATTTCCCTCCAGGCTGTATCTGCTCAAGCACAGCCACGGACTGCTTCTATTACTTTTTTATGATTGAAAGCCTTGTAGCAAAGGCAACCAACTGGATTATTCAATAAATATAAAGGATACAATCATGTGCATTGAAAGAGGAATGAAATGCAAATTAAAAATTGCATTTCACATTCAAATAATCTACATTCAAGGCCACCAAAGTAAGTCTTTTAAGGGATTACTTCAATGATATGCAGAATAGCTGTGCTGCAGTAGACCGTAGCCATGCAATTGATGTGACACTGTGCTTTAAAAGCTTGATACAACATTCTGAGACTAATTGGAACATCAACTCTTGTCCTATAAACAGACATGTTGCATGTTTAAAACACTTGCTGTTTAAGGAGAATATCTTAATTGAGAAAGCACTGCTGTATCCAGCTTCATTAATACATATTAGGGTCTTAAGTGACCCAAATTGCAGATGGGTTGAGATGATAGCAGAGGCACAATGAAAGAAATTGTACTTTCAAAGATTAATACTCTTTCAAATTAACTTCAAAGGACTATTGATAGTGTGAATGCATCACTGCGAATGTAATCATTTTATTAGATATTTCTCCATGCCAGCTTCAGAATGGGCATTAAGAGGACAAGTCTTTCAGGAGTAGATGCAATGCACTGAGAAATTATATGTAGTAATTTTTTGCAAAGAATGTAATAGATGATTACTTTGTCATATTTGATCCTAAAAGCTAATCTCACAGGTGGAAACACAATGCTTTACAGCAGGGGTGTCAAACTCATTCCATGGAGGGCCAAGACCCTGCAGGTTTTACTTCCACCCAGTCTCTTCAGCAGGTGTTTTCACTGATCAGCAATCAGTAGGAAGAAATTCAGAGAAATCACCTGTTGAAGACACTGGGTGGAAGTAAAACCTGCGGGGTCTTGGCCCTCCATGGAATGAGTTTGACACCTGTGCTTTACAGTATGAGTTGACTTCATTTTCATGCATACATTAAGAAAAGCTTCAGTTCCTCTGCAGTTTGAGCTTGAGTGAGTTTAGTACTGTAGCAACTCTGAATGAAATAACAGAGCCTCTCTTGATTTCCCAAACGGTTGCTGCATGAGGCCCATTGTTGGTGATATGAAACCTGCAGGTTCTTCCACAGATGCTATCCCACTGTGACTTTTTAAAAACCTTTTCTCCACCTTTGGGCCATCGGTGCTCTCCATTATCAACAGGAGCCTGACCTCTAGTGTGGTACCAGTGAAAATTAAGCATGCTGCAGTCCAACAATTGATTAAAAAAGCTAAACTTTACCCCTCACTTTGGTGGACAAACATGGGTGTGAAAATATACTGCTTAAAAACCTGATAAACAAATTAATAATTTCATAAAATTGATCTTTTTGAACCCAGACAGCTAGATAAGATCAAGGCTTCTCAAAGTCTCATAGCACAACTTTGAGAAGGGGATTAATGCTTTTTGTTTTCTTATCTGGACTACTGCGATTCTTTCTATGTTGGACTAAATCACGCCTCTCTGTCTCAGTTGCAGTGAGTCCAGGAATGCTGCTGCTTGTCTTTTAACCGGATCACACTAGCATGCCCACAACTGGAGTGTGGGATAGAGGTAGTGCATTTGCCTAGGGCTACAACAATTACTTGAATAATTCAAGTATTTCGATTACAAAAATTTATCGATTTAAAATCTATGATTCCAAGCATCATTTAATGTAGCACTTCTGGTCTATATAACCTTCTCCTAGTCACATTATGTAAAGACACGGCTTTGTTTTATGGCACAATGTCAGAGCGACAGAGTGATGGCATAAAGTAAGAAAGTCAGAAAAATCAACAAAAAGTATCTCAAGTCTGGGATCATTTAAACCTCAAATTGAAAGAAAACATTGTCCAGTGTGTACATTGTAAAGCCAAGTGGCGAGCTAGTATACCACAATGTCTCGGCAGAGACATCACGCCTGACCAGCAAACTGAGACAATGTACACGATTGTGAAAGGCCTCCCATTGCCTGTCCTGGTATTGCTCTATCTGCTGACTCATCTAGGTGTCTGCAGAAGTTCTGGAAGTAGTGTGGGAGAGGAGTGGTTGACCTGACTGAGTTCACCTATGGTGACTGGAGCCCAGGGTGATCTATTCCAGGTATGGCTCTGACATGGGGTCGCTGCTTCGGGATGTTGATTTGTTTGGTTTGTGTTTGCTCATCTACATGCACTCAAGACTGAATACACTACTGATGTACTGACTTCACTTTTGCTAGTTAGTTGATTTTTATAATGGTTTAAAATAAATAATCATCTACAAAATTTACTATTACTATGTGGTCTCCCCTTTTTAGTCCGTCCCTTTGAGCCAGGGTCGTGACAAAGTGGGGACTCGTCCTCTTGTTTAGGATTTGATTAATGCTGTACTAATTTGGTTGCTTGTTTGGTGCCAATTTTGAGCTTGTTAGCATAGCATTTTGTTTGGGGAAGTCCACACAGTGTTCATACTAAATTTAGACTGGGAGTTGGGGGAGGGGAGCATTTATTTGTCCCAATATTTTTAACTAGACTTGTGGTGGTCTAGTTTTATTGTGTTGCACACTTTTACAGATACCCTGTGGGGGACCCAGACAATACGTTCTCTACTCAGAATGAATGGCATGGGAGGAGACGCTTAAAAGCTGTGAAGCGGATATGCAGGACAGATTGTGGTTTTCTCTATAAGACTGCATGATAATATGCATTCTCCTCCGGGCTGCATAATAATGCACCGACAGGCTGGGTGACAAAGGGAATTGTTATTGTGAATGTATGTATTGTGATGTGAGCCCCCCAGGTCGCGAGGCGAGTTTGAATGGTATGAAAGAGAGATGCCAGCGACCTGGCTTAGTTTTTTCTTGTTGACTGATGATAGAGAGAGTAATAAAGTCTGCTCTGCTCTAGCTCACTGCCTTGAGTGCTAATTCCTCTCTCTACACTGGTGACCCTTGACGCATGATTGCACTCGATGCAAACACCCCGGAGACAACCCGGACTGGAGGCACCAGCACCGCATGCGCCACTTCAGTCAAACTCCCAGACTTTTGGCTACATGACCCGAAGTATTGGTTCTTCCACACCGAGGCCCATTTCACGCTCTGTGGAGTGACAGCGGATGACACCAAATACTTCTAAGTGGTTGCAGTGCTGGACGCACACACAACACAGCAGGTGGCGAGCCAGCTCCAACAGCCCTCAGCCCACGACAAATATGAAGCTCTCAAGACCGCACTGACCCAGCGCTACATGCTCTCGGACTGCGAGAGAGTGGAAAGGCTCCTGATGCACTCTGAGTTGGGAGACGGGTCAGCAGTCAAATTAATGGAGAAGATGTTGGCGTTGATGGGCACAGATGACGAGCATTTCCTCTTTGCCAACCTTTTCCTCTGGAACCTCCCTACAGTGGCCAGAGAGGTCCTTGCCAATTCGCCGCTGCTGGCCATGCGCAACTACTGGGCACTAGCACAAGAGGCAGATCAGATTATCCTGGCGACCAGAACCTTTGCTGTGAACCCAGCGAGATGGCCAGCAGGGGGGAGGAGCCAGCGACGGTGGCAGCAGAGGAGGCCAAGAAGCACCGGAGGGACACGGTCTGCTTCTACCACCGCCGTTACAGAGAAGACACACGCCGATGTGTGCCACCATGCCAGTTCAAGCGCTCAGGAAACGCCAGGGCTGGCAGTCGGTAGCAACTGCGACCGCCGGTGACACAAACAAGCTGCTCTATGTGACAGACTCACGCTTGGGGAGACGGTTCCTCATGCACTCCGGCTCCCAAAAGAGCCTCATCCTGCCATCCTATGCCGACCGGCTAGCGGGAACTAGCGGCCCCGAGCTGACGGCCGCAAACGGCTCAGACATTAAGACTTTTGGTGAGAGGACACTGACTGTATCCTTGCACGGCTGTTCATACCAATGGACATTCGTCAAAGTGGCATGTAACTTCCCCATTTTGGGCGCAGATTTTTTGTGTGCACACCGACTATTAATCAATGTGGCTAACAGATGCCTGATTAACACTATGTCTTTTGATTCTCTGCCCTCTACATCTAGAGGAGCCAGGTCCACAACACTAGCCAACATCACAGCTCCAGGGGGTAAGTTCCACACACTACTCACTCAGTTCCCAGCACTCACGGTTTCAACATTTTTGCCGGCCATCACTAAACACGGGGTGGAGCACATCATTACCACCACGGGGCCTCCCATTTTCGCACGACCTCGGCGCCTGGAAACAGCTAAACTGGTCAGTGTGCATGAGGAGTTTGCCAACTTGGAAAGGTTGGGCATCATCAGGTGCTCAAACAGCCCATGGGCATCCCCGCTACATATGGTGCCTAAAGCCAAGGGATTGTGGTGACCATGAGGAGATTTTCGCAGATTAAACAATGCCACAGCACACGATAGCTACCCAATCCTCCATATTCAGGATTTTTCTGTCCATCTCACCGGGGCACGCATTTTTTCCAAGGTGGACCTTGTCCGCGGTTACTACCAGGTCCCGGTGGCGTGGAAGACATACCCAAAATGGCAGTAATAACCCCGTTTGGTCTTTTTGAGTTCTTAAGCATGCCTTTCGGGTTAAAAGGCGCGGTGCAGACATTTCAGCGCATGATGGATGCGGTGCTGCATGATTTGCCGTTTGTGTTCGTCTACCTGGACAACATCCTGGTGGCCAGCGTGTCTGAGGATGAACATGTAGCCAACCTCAGGATGGTTTTCCAGAGGTTGGAAGACCACGGGTTAATAATCAACCCAGCAAAGTGCCAGTTCAGTTCGGGGTTACGGTAATCAATTTTTTGGGCCACCGCATGATAACCTTACCAGACAAAGTGTGCGCAGTGGCAGATTTTCCTCAGCCTCAGACGGTCAGGGTGCTGCAGGAGTTTTTGGGGATGATTAACTTTTACAACCATTTCCTCCCACACACAGCCCAGCTTATGCAGCTGTTGTACACCTTGCTTAAGAAACGGAAACCGGCGGACAGAGTCGACTGGACTCCTGAGCAAGAGCAGGTGTTTTCCGAGGCCAAAACAGCTCTAGGGAACGCCACACTACTGGCGCACCTGGACCCGGTGGCTCGGCTAGCACTCACTACCGATGCATCGGACATGGCAATAGGGGCTGTCGTGGAGCAGCGCGTCACTGGTTCTTGGCAGCCACTCACCTTTCTTTGAAGGTCTTTGCACGACAATGAGCGTAAATAAAGTGCGTTCGACAGGGAGTTACTGGCTCTCCACCTGGCCATACGCCACTTCCAGTTGTGGCTGGAAGGGCGCAGCTTCACTGCGTTTGTGGACCACAAGCTGCTAACATACACTATGGCCAAGGTTTTGGATCCATGGTCGGCCCAGCAGCAGAGACAGCTGGCCGCGAACTCGGAGTTTATGACCAATATTCAGTATGTGGCCGGTAATCTCAACATGGTGGAAGACTGCCTCTCATGCGCATTTGTGGCCCCAGTCTACGTAGGGATAGATTACACAGCCATGGCCACTGAGCAGATTGGCAATGCAGACGTTTACGCGCTCCAGTCTGGACCAACAGGGTTAGGGAGAGCAAAGTACTGCAAGATGGGGGGCCCCCCCTAATCTGTGACTTCTCCACAGACTACCGGCGCCCGGTGGTCCCACGCGCTTGGTGCGACCGCATTTTCGAGTCGGTTCACTCCGTGGAGCGCCCAGGAGTGTGCATGTCAGTCAAAATGGTGGGACCAAAGTTCGTCTGGCCAAGCCTGCGCAAACAGGTGAAAGAGTGGGCTGCAGCCTGCATAGTGTGCCAATGAGCCAAGGTGCACAGGCACACAATGGTCCCCCTTGAGCCGTTCCATGTCCCAGCTAAGAGGTTTGACCATGTTCACGTGGACCTCGTGGGCCCCCTCCCGCCATCGCAGGGGTTCATGCACCTCCTAACAGTGGTGGACCGCACCATGCGCTGGCCCGAGGCGGTGCCACCAGCTTCCACCGCATCCACAGAAGTTGCACACACTTTTCTGACAACATGAGTGGCACGTTTCAGCGCCCCTACGGATATTATGTCCGACCGTGGCCCACAGTTCGTTTCCAACCTCTGGTCCATGATGGCCCGGATCCTGGGCACCACAATTCATCGCACAACCGTGTACAACCCCCAGGCCAATTGGTTATGCGAGCATTTCCATAGGTCGTTGAAAGCAGCGCTCAGGGCTTCGCTTACGGATGCGAATTGGGTGGACCGGTTGCCATGGGTTCTATTAGGGTTGCGTTCAGCACCAGCCGCTTTTTCCCAGCCACTGTGGCTCCATGGACAATTTTTGCCTGACAACTCTGCACCGAATACCGATCCAGCCCCGCCTTCTCTACATAGCGCAGAGGCAGGGACGGTACCCGGGCCGGCCCACCACTGTTTCCCCCCGTGCTTTCGTGCCAAGGACCTTGAAGGATGCGTTGTTCGTGTTTGTCAGGCACGATGCCCACCGGACCCCATTGCGCCCACCCTACGACAGCTCGTTCAGAGTGTTGGAACCTGGGGATAAACATTCTGTATTAGACTTGGGGGGATGCAGTGAAACAACCTGTATAGACAGGCTTATCCCGCCTTCGAATTAGCAGACGAGCAGGTGGTGTTGGCCTAAGATCCTCGGCACGAACGACCCCCATGGAGAACTCCCCAGGTAAATGACTGATCAGCTGAGTCACAATGGCATGGTGAAGATGTGTCCTCCCCCACAATGTCCCCCCACAGATGGAAGAGCCTCCTGGAGTGCCCCACCGGCACAGCAGCACCTCAGAGGCGGCAACTCCCCATTACAGCCCCTACAGATGATGGCTGAAGCCCACTGGACATGAGGATTAAGGCCCAGTCCGCGGCGAGGTTGGGGGGGTGGACCCAGACAATACGTTCTCTACTCAGAATGAATGGCACAGGAGGAGATGCTTAAAAGCTGTGAAGCAGATATGCAGGACAGACTGTGGTTTTCTCCATAAGACTGCATGATAATATTCATTCTCCTCTGGGCTGCATAATAATGCGCCGACAGGCTGGGTGACAAAGGGAATTGTTATTGTGAATGTATGTATTTTGTTGTGAACCCCCCTGGTCACGAGGCGAGTTTTTATGGTATAAAAGAGAGATGCCAGTGACCTGGGTTAGTTTTTCTTGTTGACTGATGATAGAGAGAGTAATAAAGTGTCCTCTGCTCCAGCTCACTGCCTCGCCTGCTAATTCCTCTCTCTACAACCCATTATTTCAGAGTGTTTCCCCTTCTAGTTAGTAGGTGAATTCTGTTTATGGAGTTAACCTTTTAAATTTTTTAAAGGGTGGCAATGAACATGGGTAGAGCTGAGCTCATGGACACCGCCCCCCCCCCCCCCCCCCGTGGTTGTCGGCAGGGCATCAGCTTGCTGATCCTTCACTTGCACCATGTGTTTAGCGTGCATAAGTACCATCTGTTATGTCTGTAACTGAGGGTGAATGATGAGACTTAAGGTGGAACTGAACAAGACATTATTATAAACTCACTGGTTATACAGAGGCGCTCCCGCTAGGCTGAGAAGTGGTCAAAGAGACTGCACCTCTCCCACACAGCCCTCTTATACCCCAGGTGGGGGCAGAACGGGAAGGTGAAGCCACCACCAGTGTCACACCATAATATGTCTCATTAACAACATCACACACACACCCTTCAAAACGGTGAAAAACGCACACATACAATCAAGATCCTCCCCAATTTAGAACCAGAATCATGCACTAAAAGTGAACAGAAATATCAGGGTTTACCACATTCAAACAAAAAAACTAAGGCTAGGGGGAGACAAGTGGACTACTGTCCCACTCCCACACGGCAAGATGGCTTATTCTGCCGTCATTGCTAAGACACACTCCATTAAAAAGAAAATTGCCGTGTTAATAAATAAATAATCCAAAACAATCCCCTTACCAGAACAAACATACAGTGGGGTAAAAAAGTATTTAGTCAGCCACCAATTGTGCAAGTTTTCCCACTTTAAAGATGAGAGAGGTCTCCAATTTTCATCATAGGTATACCTCAACTATGACAGACAAAATAAGAAAAAAAAATCCAGAAAATCACATTGAAGGATTTTTAATGAATTAATTGGTAAATTCCTCGGTAAAATAAGTATTTGGTCAATAACAAAAGTTCATCTCAATACTTTGTTGTATACCCTTTGTTGGCAATGACAGAGGTCAAACATTTTCTGTAAGTTTTCACAAGGTTTTCACACACTGTTGCTGGTATTTTGGCCCATTCCTCCATGCAGATCTCCTCTAGAGCAGTGATGTTTTGGGGCTGTCACTGGGCAACACAGACTTTCAACTCCCTCCAAAGATTTTCTATGGGGTTGAGATCTGGAGACTGGCTAGGCCACTCCAGGACCTTGAAATGCTTCTTACGAAGCCACTCCTTCGTTGCCCGGGCGGTGTGTTTGGGATCATTGTCATGCTGAAAGACCCAGCCATGTTTCATCTTCAATGCCCTTGCTGGTGGAAGGAGGTTTTCACTAAAAATTTCATGATACATGGCCCCATTCATTCTTTCCTTTACACGGATCAGTCGTCCTGGTCCCTTTGCAGAAAAACAGCCCCAAAGTATGATGTTTTCACCCCCATGCTTCACAGTAGGTATGGTGTTCTTTCTCCTCCAAACACGACAAGTTGAGTTTTTACCAAAAAGTTCTATTTTGATTTCATCTGACCATATGACATTCTCCCAATCCTCTTCTGGATCATCCAAATGCTCTCTAGCAAACTTCAGATGGGCCTGGACATGTACTGGCTTAAGCAGGGGGACACGTCTGGCACTGCAGGATTTGAGTCCCTGGCGGCGTAGTGTGTTTCTGATGTAGCCTTTGTTACTTTGGTCCCAGCTTTCTGCAGGTCATTCACTAGGTCCCCCCGTGTGGTTCTGGGATTTTTGCTCACCGTTCTCGTGATAATTTTGACCCCACGGGGTGAGATCTTACGTGGAGCCCCAGATCGAGGGAGATTATCAGTGGTCTTGTATGTCTTCCATTTTCTAATAATTGCTCCCACAGTTGATTTCTTCACACCAAGCTGCTTACTTATTGCAGATTCAGTCTTCCCAGCCTGGTGCAGGTCTACAATTTTGTTTCTGGTGTCCTTTGACAGCTCTTTGGTCTTGGCCATAGTGGAGTTTGGAGTCAGGACTGTTTGAGGTTGTGGACAGGTGTCTTTTATACTGATAACGAGTTCAAACAGGTGCCATTAATACAGGTAATGAGTGGAGGACAGAGGAGTCTCTTAAAGAAGAAGTTACAGGTCTGTGAGAGCCAGAAATCTTGCTTGTTTGTAGGTGACCAAATACTTATTTTACTGAGGAATTTACCAATTAATTCATTAAAAATCCTTCAATGTGATTTTCTGGATTTTTTTTTCTCATTTTATCTCTCATAGTTGAGGTATACCTATGATGAAAATTGGAGACCTCTCTCATCTTTTAAGTGGGAGAACTTGCACAATTGGTGGCTGACTAAATACTCTTTTCCCCACTGTATATACAAACTGGTTATACCCCCATGAATAAATCCAGTAAACAACTTGATTACTATTCATGCTAACACAATGCAATGAACACATCACCATAAATATCAGTCTGGCCCAGTAGAGGAACCACCCCCCGGAAAACTATCAGACGGTTCCCCTTTGGAGCACCTTCTCTTCACGCCCAGGGATGGCCCATGCCTCTGTCCAAACACCTCCTTCTCCAGCTTGGCACTCCACAGCTCATTAGGATGCCACCATGAGCTATCAGTCATTTGATGGGGCATTTGATGAAGGAAAATGGCTGCGCCACCAGTGTTTCTGGCTGCTGGTCGTCTCCACTTGTTGCCGTGTTTGTTTGTCCTGTTTTTGGTTGTGTTATTGTGCTTGGATCATGTGCAATTAGCCATTGTTTATGATCGCCAAGGGCTTTTGGATATTCGATTTTCCATGGTGGGTTTTGGCTGTCATAATCAGGAGGGAAGATTCTTCCATCGGTCTCTGCGTTTGCAATTTCCCGTTGGTACCTGTGATCCCCGCTGTGGTTACACCGACAAAAAGTGATCCAAACCTCAGGATGTGCAGGTACCGCAGTGAAATCCAGAAGGCTTGCTCGGCTTCGCTGTCTTGCTCGCTCCGCCTTGTCTTCTCCTAATTCTGCAGCTGGTCTCTTTCCTGGATCCTGGCCCTCGGGTGTACCCGAAGTGAGGCCATCATTTCTCCGGCCTGTTTTTCCTGTTCTACCGTGCCAACCAGCTTTCTCCCTGCTTCGAGCAAGGAAATCCCCTGCAGGAAGCGGGTGCCAATGTCAAATTTAACCGGCCCCCATTCCTGGAGAAACTGCTGCTGTTACAGAGACCATTCAACTGCCGTTGCTAAACGCATGTTCCATCTCAAATAAATCATTCTTTTTGAATGATTTGTTCATCACTGCAGGGCTGGCCTTTTTACTTCTTGTTGAGACTTTGCAGAGAAGTGAGGAATTTACCTCCTTAATTGAACTTTGTCCACCGGATTCTACTTTCTTCTGTGCTCCGAGATTGACAGGCCATGACAGTGGTCTGGCCATCGTGAACCAGAGTCGATTCGTTACATGGACAGTGAGCCATGGAACTTTTTCATCATTTCAACTGATGATTTTAAAAATCGGCTCTTCAGACCCATTTTATTGTGTTTTAATCTACCTCCCTTCAGGAGTTAATGCCTCTTTTTTTATCTGAGTTAATGATTTTTTAACTTCTATTTTTAAATTTTAGCAGATTTTATTTCAAGGAGATTTTAATATTCATGTTAACGATCCCAATGATAGTTTTGCAGTTAATTTCTTGAGTCAGCAGATGGCGAATTACAGAGCTGCGTAGGAATCTGATCAGACCTACTGTAAATGAAACAGTCATTGTCGCCCCCAACAGACTGCTATGATGATGATGATGATGATCATTGAATCATTTAATTTTCTTTTGTTTCTATCTGGCCCTACACATATCAAAGGAAATACACTTGATCTTATTTTTACACTTGGTCTTAATGTGAACAATGTTCAGACAATGGAGCTTCTTGTGTCAGACCATTTTTGTGTTCTTTTTAATTTAAAAGTTAAATCAGTCTGCTACACTGGCAAGCGTGTAAAATGCTCTCGTGTGATTGATCATTTGTCAGCTGTGAAATTTTCTGCTGCCTTCGATAGCAGTGTGGTGTTATCCTCTGATGAAGACACTGAGAGCTTGGGCTACTCTTTTAACTCATACTGTTCAAGCATTTTGGATAGATAGATAGATAGATAGATAGATAGATAGATAGATAGATAGATAGATAGATGTACTTTATTGATCCCAAACTGGGAAATTACAGTGTAACAGCAGCATGACAATTGACAACCAATCAACAGAAACACACACATGACAGACAAAGGGATTACCCATGGAAAGTAAAAACGTAGTTTTAACTTTTAGGATGTTTAGGATGTACGTAGATGCTCCCTTCAAAATCAGGACCGTCTGTGCTGTTAATTCATCCCCCTGGTTAAATGAAGATCTCTGTTGTTTTAGACGTAAATGTTGGAGGGTGGAAAGATTGTGGAAGTCCTCTAAACTTGAGGTGCATCGGTTGTACCTTAAGGAATTGTTAATTGAATTTAACATTATGATTAAAATGGAAAGGACTTCTTATTTTACGGACTTCTTATTGCGGAGCTACAATGCTCCGCACTGTGTTTTTATATATCTACATATTATTCCATCTAGCTACATTGCTCCGCACTGTGTGTGTTTATATACTTGCATATTTATTCCACCTAGCTGCAATGCTCCATACTGTGGGTGTTTATATATTTACATATTTATTCCATCTAGCTACAATGCTCTGCACTGTGTGTTCATATATTTATTCCATCCAGCTACAATGCTCTGCACTGTGTGTCTGTGTGTGTGTGTGTGTGTGTATATATATATTTTATAGTAATATGTACATATGTATATTAGCTGCTCTTGCTTGCTTGTTTTTTCTTGCCTTCTGATTGTTGCTCTGAGTGTTGCTATCCCTGTGCTGTTGCAATCCTGGAATTTCCCCGTTGTGGGACTAATAAAGGCTTATCTTATCTTATCTTATCTTATCTTATCTTTTTCCAAAATCATCTCCTCCAGTATTAACAATCCAAAGATCCTCTTCAGCACAATAGACAGCATCCTGTCTGCTCTGCTACTACGGTTTATTCAATTAATGACTGTAACAAGTTTCTTTCCTTCTTTGTTGACAAGGTTACTACTGTTAGGGCTAGTTTTACTTATTCCTCTCCCCTAATCCTTGATTGTCCTAACAGACAGGCCTTTTTAATTGATTTTACCCCAATTTACCCCAAGGACAGCTTCAGGAAGAAGATGGAGGACAAGCTGCAACAGAGCGACATCAGCGGGGTCTGGAGAAACCTTAAAACCATCTCTGGGCTCCAGAATACCTCCCCCCAGGCCACGGGGGGCAGGGAGTGGGCAAACAATCTGAATCTGTTTTTAAATAGGTTTGACCAACCGCCCTCCCCCCCGACTGCACAACAACCACTGCTGCCACTGAAGACATCAAGTCCTGCTGCCCACCCCCCACTCCACCATCACCTCCCCACTCCCAACACACAGCCCCCCCAACCTGACCCTCACTAAGACCCAGGTTAGGACGGAAATGAGGAAGATCAAGGCGAGGAAGGCGTCGGGACTGGACGGCATCAGTGCAAAGCTCCTCAAGTCCTGTGCAGACCAGCTGTGTGGGATTGTGGAGTACATCTTCAACCTGAGCCTGAAGCTGGGGAGGGTACCACAGTTGTTGAAAACATCTTGTGTGGTACCTGTACCAAAGACTTCCCACCCCAAAGATCTGAACAGCTACAGACAAGTGGCCTTGATGTCCCACATGATGAAGACCCTGGAGAGACTGCTCCTTGCTCACCTCCGCCCCCTGGTGGGACCAGCGATGGATCCACTCCAGTTCACCTATCAGCATGGTATTGGGGTGGAGGATGCGGTCATCTTCCTCCTTCACCGTTTTCTGTCCCACCTGGAGAAGCCCGGGAATGCAGTGAGGATCATGTTCTTTGACTTCCCCAGTGCTTTCAACACCATCCAACCGATGATCCTGAAGGACAAGCTGCTGTGCGCAGGGGTGGATCAGCACCTGTCATCATGGATCATGGACCACCTCACAAAGGGGCCACAGTTTGTGAGAACCCGGGACTGTGGGTCCGACACGATCATCGGTAGCATGGGGGCCCCCCAGGGAATGGTTTTGGCTCCCTTCCTGTTCACCCTTTATACTGCGGACTTCTCACACAACACAACACACTGCCATCTACAGAAGTTCTCTGACGACTCTGCGATCGTTGGCCTCATCTCCAACGGAGATGAAGCTGAGTACAGAGGGCTTATCCAGGACTTTGTGGACTGGTGCCATCGGAACTGCCTCCAGATCAACGCGAGGAAAACTAAGGAGCTGGTGATGGACTGCCGCAGGCAAGGACAACCCCTCACAGCACCAGTAAATATACAGGGAACAGACATTGAGATGGTGACATCCTACAATTACCTGGGTGTTCATCTGAACAATAAAATAGACTGGTCACACAATACTGATGCACTCTACAAGAAGGGACAGCGCAGGCTGTTTTACTGAGGAGGCTCAGGTCTTTTGGTGTACAAGGGACACTGCTGAAGACATTCTATGACACGGTGGTGGCATCAGCCATCACTTTTGGAGTGGTCTGCTGGGGCAGTGGCATTACAGCAGCTGATAGGAAGAGACTGAACAAACTGATCAAGAAAGCTAGCTCTGTCCTGGGGCAGCGCCTTGACCCAGTGGAAGAGATGGGAGAGAGAAGAATGGTTGCTAAACTGTCATCTCTGCTGGAGTCCGAGTTCCACCCTATGCAGGACACACTGAATGCACTAAGGAGCTCATTTAGCAGCAGACTACATCATCCTAGGTGCACAACCGAGAGGTTTCGCAGGTCCTTCCTACCAACGGCTGTCAGACTGTATAACCTAAGCAGGGCTGCTCGCAGTGATAGCAAAAAGACTTGACAACCTAATAGTATTGAATGCAAAAGACGCAATAGACTTACACAATGGTCCCCTCCGGTATACAACTAGGAAAATGCCGGTAGCTACGGAGGGTGACAATATGCATGGGTACATATTCATACCATGTAGGATAACTAAGTAGATGGTTGTGCTGTTTCATTCCATCTAGCTACAATGCTCCACACTGTGTGTGTTTATATATTTATTCCATCTATCTACAATGCTCCGCACTGTGTGTTTATATATTTACATATTTTTTCCATCTAGCTACAATGCTCCACACTGTGTGTGTGTTTATATATTCACATATTTATTCCATCTAGCTACAATGCTCTGCACTGTGTGTTTATATATTCATATATTTATTCCATCTAGCTACAATGCTCCGCACTGTATTTATATATCTATATATTTATTCCATCTAGCTGCAATGCTCTGCATCGTGTGTCTATATATTTATGTTTATATGTACATATGTATACTCGCTGCTCTTGTTTTTTCTTGCATTCTGATTGTTGCTCTGAGTGTTGCTATCCCTGTGCTGTTGCAATCCTGGAATTTCCCCATTGTGGGACTAATAAAGGCTTATCTTATCTTATCTTATTTCTTTTGAGGATTTGTTGGTGTTGGTGAGCTTCATGAAGTCCTCCTGCTGCCCTTTAGATATTTTGCCTACCTCAATGTTTAAAGAGGTATTTGGCTCAGAGGGTCCATCTTTGGTTAATATCTTTAACAGTTCACTTGAAACTGGTTGTGTCCCCTCGTATTTTAAACATGCAATTGTGCAGCCACTTTAAAAAAAAAAAAAACTAACCTTGATCCATCTGTTTTTAAAAATTTCAGACCAATTTCTAAGCTTCCATTCATTTCTAAGCTTTTCGAAAAAGTTGTTGCCAAGCAGCTTTCTGACTTTCTGATTGAACACAATATTTTTGACAAATTTCAGTTAGGTTTCTGTCAGAAACACTCAATAGACACCTCTCTTCTCATGGTGTCAAATGATGTTTTAATGTCATCAGACTCTGGTAATTGCTCCGTTTTAGTGTTGTTGGATCTTACTACAGCATTTCATACTGTTGATCATTGTATCTTGTTACAAAGGCTTAGAGATTGGGTATGGGTTTCTGGAAAAGCCCTGGATTGGTTTTCCTCCTGCCTTTCTGGTAGGGGTTTTTCTGTGGCTGTTGGCTCTTATTCATCCAACTCTGTTCCTTTAACTTGTGGGGTGCCTCAGGGTTCTGTTATGGGTCCACTTTTATTTGCCCTGTATATGCGGCCTCTTGGTTCTATCATCAGCAAATTTAAAGGCGTGTCTTATCACTGCTATGCTGATGATTTACAGTTGTTTTTTTCTCTTTTAAACCCGACCATGTTGACAATTTAAAAATTATTTGTGATTGTCAGTCTGCAATTAAGGACTGGATGTCTAATAACTTTTTTTGCAGCTTAATGCTGACAAAACTGAAGTCCTTATTGTAGCACCTAATAATCTAATTCCTGTGATGGTTAATTGCATTGATTCATTAAGCTCCAATATACGATCAAATCTAAAAAATATTGGTGTAATTTTTGACAAATCAATGAATTTTGATCAGCATGTCAAATCTCTGACCCAGAGTTGTTTTTTTTTCCACCTTAGGAATATTTCCAAAATTAGGTCACTGGTTTCCCACAGTCACTTAGAAACTATTAGTCATGCCTTTGTTTCTTCATGTTTGGGCTACTGTAATGCTCTTTTTACATGCCTTAGTAAATCTTCTCTACATCGCCTACAGTTGGTCCAGAATTCTGCTGCTAGATTACTGACTAAGTCCAGAGGATTCTGTCACATTACTCCTGTTTTGGTCTCCTTGCATTGTCTTCCTATAAATTATAGAGTTGATTTTAAAGTTCTCTTTCTTACTTACAAAGCCATTCATGATGAAGTGCCTTCTTATATTAGTGACTTGTGCCATCTACATCATCCCTGCAAGTCTCTCATGTCTTCTAATCAGAACCTACTGGTAGTTCCTAGAACTAGGCTCAGAAGCAAAGGCGATAGATCCTTTGCTGCTGTTGTTCCCAGACTTTTGAACTCTTTACCTTTTGAACTTAGATCTGCACCTTCAACTGATGTTTTTAAGAAGCAACTAAACACTGACTTTTTTATCCTGGCTTTTTAATGAACTGTGTTGATTGTATCCTTATGTGCTCTTGCTGTCTTCTTTGTTTTTTACTCTCATGTACTTGTATTTTTATTTGCTTTGTTTTTTTTTTTATCATGTTAAGCACTTTGTGACTCTGTCTGTGAAAAGTGCTCTATAAATAAACTTATTATTATTATTATTATTATTATTATTATTATTATCAATCAGTTGAAGATAGCCATCCTCTGGAATGGCCACCACCTGCAGTCGCCCCTGGTCCTCCACATCAGCAACCTGTAGAAGAGCCCGACTCGGCTTCCAGTGTCCCTGAGTGGCATGTTGTTTTACCGTGCCAGCCGGTCCTGCCCCGCTCACTTTGATTGCAGATGCTGGCAAAGCCATTGTGACCCCTTGCTTCTTGGTACCTCCCAGCCAAAGTCCGGAAGCAGAATGGGCCAGCCACTCGGCTCCACCCGCCATCACGGGCATCCCACTGTGTCGCCCAGTTCCCTCAGCTGGGGCTACTGGGGCACTGACATCGGGACCCTCCCTGGATGGCCCTGGGTGGGGTTGGTTCTGCTCATCTTCCAGAATACTAGGCCAGTGTTGGTCCCATACAGAATCGTCCACCACTCGCGATACCAGTCGGTCCCACAAGCCACAGCCCAACCACTGTTCTCCAACACCGCTGGTGATCGAAAAGCCCAGTCCCTGCAAGAGGACACAGCCCAAAATATTCTCACCATCGGCAGTCACCACGAACTTCAGGTTGGAGACCTCCACTGACTTGTAGCATCATCGTCTCCTCAAACCAAGACAGAAGATCACTTCTCTGACATGTTTCGGGACCCAGGAGACAGACACTGACACGGGTAAATTAGTGAACAATAATCTTTATTATAATGAAAGGGTGTGTAGTGCAAATGTGAGAGCGTGGATAGTATCCTGGTCACTGGAGCTGAGCACTCTGGACGGAGACCCGGCAACCCTGGAACATATAAGCACAGACAATTACTTTTGTCCCACACTAATGACAGGCTATCAGTAGTGAGGCTTACTTGGGAGAAGCACAGGTTACGTCCTGCTGAGAACCAGCAGCCGTGCAACGTGGAGGAGAAGGCGTCCGTGAACGTGCTGAGGCTTCCACCTGTGACTGTGGCGAGGACAGGTCTTCCAGAGACTCCGGCTGTGACACCACAGACCGGGACGATGACAAACCAGCTGATGACAAGACCAGTGATTCCACAGAATGTGGTGACGATGATAATCCAGCTAATGACAAGACGAGTGACTCCACTGAGCGTGGTGACCATGACAATCCAGATGATGACGAGGTGAGTGATTCCACAGAACGTGGTGACGATAACACGACAGATGACGATGACACAAACTCCACCGGTAACGGTGGCCAGTACTCCTGTAACTGATACAGTAACAGTTCAGGAATTTGTGGAGCAAGACGTACCAGTAGTCGTGGTGGTAGCGAACCGCTACGTGAGCGTGTTGGCGTTACCCCGTCAGCTGGGGACGCAGGTCCGCTGCCAAGGGGGTCCACCTGTGCACAGGGATAGAGGTTGGGTGTAGAGTAACAAACAGCTCTCTTACGTGCTTGACTTTGAACAGAAGTCCTAGGCGAGGCAGGAGTGATCCTTGACGAGGCCAGAGAGGTTCCTGACGAGACAGATCCTGACGAGGCAGCTTCTGACGAGACAGACTCTGACGAGGCAGCTTCTGACAAGACAGACTCTGACGAGACAGTTTTTGACAAGACAGTTCTTGATGAGACAGACTCTGACGAGTCAGTGTTAGACAAGACAGTTCTTGACGAGATAGTTTCTGACGAGACAAGAGAATACCTTGACGAGGCCAGAGAGCGGAGTTCTGGTTCTTTCTCTGACGAGGAGGACAGACGACTCCGTACTGAGCTGTCAGCAACGCTGGCTTTTAACAGCTGCTGATCAACACCTGTGGATCTGTGCGCAGCTGGAGATAATGATGCCAATGACGGCCCAGAGGCCGCCATGACAGTACTCCCCCCTCTAGCAGTGCCTCCAGGCACCTGCCCAATCCTACCTGGATTCACCCGGTGGAAGTCGCGAATCAGCTGCTTATCCAAGATCAACGCTGGACGAATCCAAGACCGATCCTCTGGTCCAAAGCCCTCCCAGTCCACCAAATACTGAAGGCCCCGACCCCGCCTGCGAACATCCAAGATGGCAGTCACCCCCCAGGCCGGATGGCCATCGATCATCCTTGGGGTTGGGGGTGCCGCGGGAGCAGGGCACAGGGGGTCAGAGACGTACGGCTTGACCTGGGAGACATGAAAAGTGGGGCAGATACGCATCGAAGAGGGGAGAGACAAGCGCACAGACACAGGGTTAACAATCCGATTAATGGTGTAGGGACCAATAAAGCGTTTAGTTAGCTTACGCTTTTCAGCCGGCACACCAATATTCTGAGTAGATAACCAAACCTTCTGACCCACCTTATAGTCCGGGGCGGGTCTCCTATGCCGGTTGGCCACCTGGATGTTACGTTCAGTGGTCTTCAACAAAGCTTGGCGAGCGAGGAGCCACACACGCCGGCAGCGCTTAATATGTGCCTGGACTGAAGGAACCGCTACCTCCTTCTCCTCCTCAGGAAACAACGGAGGATCAAACCCACACAAGGCTTTAAACGGGGAGACGCCCGTGGCCGTGGAGATCGTGGCGTTGTGAGCGTACTCAATCCAGGGCAGGAACTTGCTCCAGGAGGATGAGCAGGAGGAGATGACACAACGGAGGGCGGCCTCCAGCTCCTGATTAGCCCTCTCACACTGACCATTACTTTGGGGATGATAGCCAGAGGAGAGGCTGGCAGTGGCTCCAAGTGCCGTGCAGAAGGCCTTCCAAACTTGAGATACAAACTGGGGTCCTCGATCAGACACAATATCTGCAGGGATGCCATGAAGCCGTACCACGTGTTGCACCAGGAGATCCGCAGTCTCCTGGGCCGAAGGCAGACCCCGAAGTGGCACAAAAGGGGCCGCCTTCGAGAACCGGTCAACAATGGTTAATACTGTGGTGTAGTCATCTGAAGTGGGTAACCCAGTCACAAAGTCCAAAGCTACATGAGACCAGGGGCGTGAAGGAACAGGTAACGGATGAAGTAAGCCCGCCGGGGGAGATGACGTCATCTTCCCGGTGGCGCACTGAGGGCAGGCCCGGATATAGCCAACAACGTCCTTCCGCAACCCTGGCCACCAGAAGGTCCTTTGGAAGAGATCCACAGTCCGACCCACTCCAGGATGACAAGCCAACTTGGAAGCGTGACCCCACTCAATCACCTTGCCTCGGACAGCGCGTGGAACAAACAGGCGGCCCGCCCCGCCCCCCCCCCCCCCCCCAGGGTCCGGCTCAGTCTTCTGGGCCTGGCGAACCGTCTTGCAGATTCCCCAGGACAGGGCGCCCACGACGCAGGAAGGCGGCAGGATAGGGGTCTCCTGGTCCTCGGAGGATGGGGGGTCAAACTACCGGGAGAGAGCGTCCGGCTTACCGTTCTTGCTTCCTGGCCGGTACGTGATGGTAAAATTAAACCGGCCGAAGAAAAGGGACCAGCGAGCCTGGCGTGCATTCAGGCGCTTAGCCGTCCTGAGGTACTCCAGATTACGGTGATCAGTCCAAACCACGAACGGCTGAGCGGCCCCCTCCAGCCAATGTCTCCATTCCTCCAAGGCCAATTTCACAGCCAGTAACTCCCTGTCCCCGATGCTGTAATTCCTCTCTGCAGGGGAAAGACGATGAGAGAAAAAAGCACAAGGGCGAATCTTACCATCCACAGGAGATCGTTGGGAGAGTATTGCTCCAACTCCCGCATCAGACGCGTCCACCTCCACCAAGCACTGAAGCTTCGAGTCCACCTGGGTAAGGACTCGGGCCGAGGCGAACTCCCTCTTGAGTTTCTCAAAAGCATCGGCTGCTTCCTTACTCCAGCAGAATGAAATCTTTGGGGAGGTTAGAGCAGTCAAAGGACGAGCAATATTACCAAAGTTAGGCACGAACCTCCTATAAAAATTAGCAAACCCCAGGAACCCTTGAAGCTGCTTTCTGGAGGTGGGTGCAGGCCATTCCACCACTGCCTTGACCTTGGCAGGGTCAGGAATCACCTGGTTACGAGCAATAATAAATCCTAAGAAGGAGGTCTGATCAGTGTGAAACTCACACTTTTCGGCCTTGACGAACAACTGGTTCTCCAGGAGGCGCTGTAATACCCTACGGACATGCACTCGATGTTCCTCTAGTGAGCGGGAGAAGATGAGGATATCATCAAGATAAACGAAAACAAATGAGTTCCAAAAATCCCGTAGTACATCGTTAATCAAATGCTGGAAAACGGCTGGGGCGTTAGTCAACCCAAACGGCATACCAGGTACTCAAAATGACCGCTGGGGGTCCGAAAAGCCGTCTTCCACTCATCTCCTTCTCTAATGCGCACTAGATGGTAGGCATTCCTGAGGTCCAGTTTAGTAAACCATGATGCCCCCTGGAGGGAGTCAAACGCAGTGTTCATCAAGGGCAGTGTATATTTATCCTTGACCGTTATTTCATTCAGCCCCCGGAAGTCAATACAGGGGCGTAGTGAACCGTCCTTCTTACCAACAAAGAAAAAACCGGCCCCCACGGCCGAAGATGACGGGCGGATGATACCAGAGGCCAAGGATTCCTTAATGTAAGTATCCATGGCCTCACGCTCGGGGGCTGACAGGCTGTAAAGGTGGCTAGCAGGTAGTGGGGCCCCAGCCTTCAGATTAATGGCGCAGTCATATGGACGATGGGGGGGAGGGGGTAAAGACAACGCCCGAGATTTGCTGAACACTTGCCCCAAATCGTGGTAGACCTCAGGTACCTTAGATAAATCCAGTGGAGATGAATCGGGCAGAGGCACTTTCACGGATGGGGCGCACGCCGCTGATTGGAGACAGGCACTAAGGCAGAACGTACTCCATGCCGTTATTCTCCCAGTTTGCCAATCAATAGTGGGGTTATGTAGGTGCAGCCAGGGATATCCCAGAATAACAGGCGAAGAGGAAATGGGGAGCACTAGGAACTGAATCTCCTCCCTGTGATTTCCTGAAACAATAACGGACACAGGCGCTGTCTGAAGGTTAATGGTAGTCAACGACGCCTTGGACAGGGTAATCAATCTGACAGGGGGTTCTAAAGTCTGACAACTAAGGCCCATCCGGGTTGCCAGGTCTCTAGAAATGAAATTTTGCTCAGCTCCAGAATCGACTAACGCTAGTGTGGAGTGTTCTGTGTGAGTATGAATGAGTCTGAGGGGTAAATGAAAACAAGTAAGGGGTTCCTCTGTATTCTTGCCCGTGAATCCCCCTACTGCGATCCACGGGCCTTCCCTTTTAACTTACTAGGACATTCAGAAACCTCATGTGACTCCTTCCCACAATAAAAACACAGGCCTTGATCCCTACGGCGTTGTTTCTCAGCTGCAGACACCTTAGAATGACCAACAATCATGGCTTCCTGATCCGGGACCTTCTCTGACGCGGGTAAAGCGAGAGGAAGCGAGTCAGTGACACGAGGGCGGGGTTTAACCGGACGGGAAGTAACTCGCCGACCAGCCGCCCGTTCCTTTAGCCTACTATCGATAGTAACTGCTAAAGCAATTAAATCGTGCAGGTTATCTGGTTTATCCCGTGCCGCTAACTCATCCTTTAGCTCGTCGTTAAGGCTGCGTAGAAAAATACCACAAAGAGATGGCTCCCCCCACCCAATCTCTGCGGCTAAGACCCGGAAGTCAATGGCGTAATCTGCAGCTGATCTCTTTCCCTGCTGTAGGCTTAAAAAACGTTCTGTCAACACCTCTCCCCTATCCGTGTGATCAAATACAGACAGAAACTCAGTCACAAACTCCTGGTAGGTAAGCAAAGAATAGCTAGGTCTAGCCATGATCGAATAAGCCCAATCCAAGGCTCTACCAGCCAGCAAATTTATGACATAGCCTATCCGGCTAGAGTCGAGGGAAAAATCCCCAGGCACACGCAGAAAAACTGATTCACACTGTAAAATGAATCCTCGAGCTTCCCCGAGTTTTCCGCTGAACCGGGCAGGTGTTGGAATAGGAGTGAGGCGAGAGGACGAGGAGGTGTTAGCTAGTCCTGACGCCAAGCCTGCAGGGGTTGAAGTACTTGCGGTCGGGGGAAACGTTTGGTGTCCCTCCAAACGGTCCAGCCGCCCATTAATTTGAGTCAATTGATTGAAGATTACTGTCTGCTGGTGGGCTAGCAAATCTACTCGGGCGCTAAGAGTGTTAATTAAGCGCGACAGTGAGCTGTCCGCTGGGTCAACGTGACGGAGTCGTACTGACATGTTTCGGGACCCAGGAGACAGACACTGACACGGGTAAATTAGTGAACAATAATCTTTATTATAATGAAAGGGTGTGTAGTGCAAATGTGAGAGCGTGGATAGTATCCTGGTCACTGGAGCTGAGCACTCTGGACGGAGACCCGGCAACCCTGGAACATATAAGCACAGACAATTACTTTTGTCCCACACTAATGACAGGCTATCAGTAGTGATGCTTACTTGGGAGAAGCACAGGTTATGTCCTGCTGAGAACCAGCGGCCGTGCAACGTGGAGGAGAAGGCGTCCGTGAACGTGCTGAGGCTTCCACCTGTGACTGTGGCGAGGACAGGTCTTCCAGAGACTCCGGCTGTGACACCACAGACCGGGACGATGACAAACCAGCTGATGACAAGACCAGGGATTCCACAGAATGTGGTGACGATGATAATCCAGCTGATGACAAGACGAGTGACTCCACTGAGCGTGGTGACCATGACAATCCAGATGATGACGAGGTGAGTGATTCCACAGAACGTGGTGACGATAACACGACAGATGACGATGACACAAACTCCACCGTTAACGGTGGCCAGTACTCCTGTAACTGATACAGTAACAGTTCAGGAATTTGTGGAGCAAGACGTACCGGTAGTCGTGGTGGTAGCGAACCGCTACGTGAGCGTGTTGGCGTTACCCCGTCAGCTGGGGACGCAGGTCCGCTGCCAAGGGGGTCCACCTGTGCACAGGGATAGAGGTTGGGTGTAGAGTAACAAACAGCTCTCTTACGTGCTTGACTTTGAACAGAAGTCCTAGGCGAGGCAGGAGTGATCCTTGACGAGGCCAGAGAGGTTCCTCACGAGACAGATCCTGACGAGGCAGCTTCTGACGAGACAGACTCTGACGAGACAGTTTTTGACAAGACAGTTATTGACGAGACAGACTCTGACGAGTTAGTGTTAGACAAGACAGTTCTTGACGAGATAGTTTCTGACGAGACAAGAGAATACCTTGACGAGGCCAGAGAGCGGAGTTCTGGTTCTTTCTCTGACGAGGAGGACAGACGACTCCGTACTGAGCTGTCAGCAACGCTGGCTTTTAACAGCTGCTGATCAACACCTGTGGATCTGTGTACAGCTGGAGATAATGAAGCCAATGACGGCCCAGAGGCCGCCATGACATTCTCTCCATTTTACAGGAATTTCATTTTATTCCTTATACAGGAATACCACTTTTCTGCCTTTTTCAGGAATACCACTGGCTTTCATGTCAACCTATTCAGGCCTCTTCCAGGCCTGACCAAAGATGTTTGTCTTCCCAGGACCCCAATGTAAACAGTTGCCTCTTGCAGAGATTGTAAGGATCAGAATTTGCTTTTAAAGGCTCAAAGGAACATAAAACTCAGGAGACCAGACCTCCAACTTGAACACTGCATTTGATAATTTACCTTTACAGGAAACCAATGCTATTAAAAGGATCATAAATGGTTTAATCAGACAGATTTATAGCCCCACGATACTATCCAGGTTTTCTCCCAGATACCATGGACCTAAAAGAAATCATCCACAGCTCAACAGTACCTACTAGCGGATACCTACGGAATGTGTTTTCAGTATGTAGGATGACTTTTAAGTTGTTCTAAACATTAAGTTTCTTTCAGCTTATCCTCTGGATCCTAAGGACCCTGAAAATCATCCCTCTATTATCACCAACCATGATTTGCTGTACTATTAAGCTTTGATCTAAATATGAATGCATGTATTATAATTATGTATAAGAAATGTTATATTCATGAGTGTTATTCAAACAAATGTAATATTGGAGTAATGGTATAAATGCATGATCACCAAATATTAGCCAAGTCATTTAATTTAGTAGATTTTAGTATATTGAGCACCTAATTTCATAAGAACTGACTGAGTGTTGATTTTTCTCTGCAATTTCATGGGATGGTGTCTTTGTTTGATTGGCTGCTCTCAAAAAAAGAAATGTTCTCACATTGGATGTCAGCCATTTCAAACTGCTTCTGAAAAAGTCGATTGGTCAGTCTTGCGATTGACATCATCATTTTACGACCCGGCGAGGTAACTTTAAAAGAGAGAAGTTAGATTTGAGTTTAGTAAGGCAGGAAGATTAGAACAGAAGTGACAATGTAACAAGAACAGCAGAAAAGAGAACGGTGAGAGAATTAAGAATTAGAAACACAGAAAGAAGAAAGAAAGAGATTTTGAGAAAGATTAGGAACTAAATTAAGATTAAAGAAGCAGAATAGTAATCTAGATCTCAGAAGATTTTATTCCACCGTTTCAAGATCCTGTGAAGTTTTATTCTTTGTGTTTTGTCAAGTCTTTCGTTTTTTTCTGGTTACTGAGGAGAAACCATTTTTTTTTCTTTAGAGCTCGTTCTTTTAGAGAATCAAATTCTCAAACTTTTTCCTTCACCTCAGAAGCCATTCTTATCCTAGTAAATGTTTTTCTCATTTTTTTAATGACTTTTCACGCCGTTAAAGTGGACCTTTAATTTGCCTAGTTTAAAGTGAACAGAGACTGAGACGTTCCTCCTTCAGTTTTTTTTTTTGGTCTATCCCGCTACAAGAGACCTCAAATTTGGACTCTTTTCCAGGGACTTTTCACGCCGCCCTGAAACAAACCATCCACGGCTGCCACTGTCTCCTAGAAGGGCCCCCAGCTGAGTTATCACCTCCACGGCTGTGAGGACAGCAGCCACTTCCTCCGACGTCCTAACTTCAAAACCCAGCGGTACTGACCCACGGAAACGTGGACCTACAGCTGTTGTGTGAGTGAAGCTCCTACTTTTCTTATCTGCTGGGTTAAAACGTGATGTCCTAACAATTAAATTACAATTGAATATGGCCCGTATTTCAGGGCTCAATTAGTCTCTCAGCCACAGGATAAAGTTATAAACTGAAGGAAAACTCTTCGTCATTTTTAAGTATCTGCCCTTAAATTTTTGTAGATTAATTCAGAAGTCATTTTTAGATAATTAACTTATGAATTTTCCCCATAAAATTGCGTTGTTTTCAGCCTCCTTTACTGTTGAAACATAAGTCTGGTTCCTCCTTGGTTCTACAGAGGTGTAACGCTGGATTTTATGTTCAGTAATCCAATATCAGTTGATGTGATATATTACGCTGTTATCATTTGAATCTGTTTATCCATCATTTGAACGCCATGCCATGTAACCTGAATGAGTTTAATAAAAGGGTGAATTAGAGAAGTTGAAGTGCTTTTCCTTTCGTATATACATGTTTCCTAATCATGACAGGACAAGAACTCACTGAAACTTTAAGACTGATTCATTAAGTAATTGAAGGTACAAAATTAAATAAAATTAAAGTTAATATTATTGTCCGTTAGGACTGGTGCCCCTGTTACGAGTGCTTTTATTTAATTTAGCGGGTGTAGAAGTGACGGTTTAACTCCGCCCCCTTTCACACCCACTATTAAATAAAATAAATAATTCATGTACCTTATGACAAATATTTTATTATAGGCAATTCATGGGACAGTTTATTTGTGCTCCGTGTGCGGCCTGTGTAATTGGGAAACGTATATGCAGAAAGAAAAAATCATTGAAATCATAAGTTTTGTTTTTTTTTCCTGCAAATATTGATCCACTTTATTCGGGGAGCCTGTGTGTTGTTGGGGAGAGAGAGGCCTGCGTCTCCTCCTGCCTGTGTGTCTGCTGTGTTTGTTTACCTAACCTCCCGCTGAGGAGTCTGGTGGCTGATAGCTGCAAAGGGGGGTGAGTGATTCACCCACTAAGGTCAACAGCATTTGATGCATGCAAAGAAGTTTAAGCAGTATTATTATATGCTAGATTAAGAAAAATAAAGGCCTAGAGGGACAGAAACGCGAAGAAAACCGTCCTGTCTCTCGCCAGTTTAACCTTCCGGCGATTATCCCGAAAGGAGTAATTAAACTGGCCAGTTCTGTAATTACCCAAACGTGGTGACGTCAGATTAAGCTGGACGCGGTTCGATCTGGTCACTGAATAAACGGCTGGGGAAGTAGCGCTAAACTATACCCGGAATTAAAGGGGTAACATTATTTGTGAAAGTTGGAGATTAAACTCTCATTTTGAAAAGCAAGGCGTGGCGTTGTCGATAAGACTCGTGCCCGCATCACGTGTCACGTGAACACGCACAGTCGCGCGCATGACCGAAAGGCGTGCACGAAAACTGTGCATGAGCAGAGTAAGCGTGCAGACACCATTTTGAAGGCGCTAAGAGGGAGTCACCCTAGCTGCCATTTTGAGTGAGACCGGTAGACCCGCCCAGAGCGACGTCACCAGTATCCCCTCCCCCTGGGAGGGCAGAGATAACTGCTTCCATCGTGTGGTCAACTATAGGAGTTGCATTTCTTGCGTGAATGCACACTCGGATTAAAGCAGAGCAAATCTATTAAGCTGATTTATAATCAAACAGAGCTTCCAAATTAACTTTAAATCAATCCGAATTATCCGGAACTACCTAAATTTAAACCCAAATCAAAGTTTTATCCCAAGAACAAAAAGGAAAAAGAAACTTGTGGGTTTGAAGTTTGTTCTCAGTGGTGGAAGAGCTTTTGACTGCATATATACACAGTGAAAGAACATAGAAGCATAGACTTTGTATTTACTCACGTATGTTAACCACATATTTTAATCTTTTTAGTTAAAAGCATATATTTACACATCTTATGCTAAAAGTCTGCAAACTTTTGAAGCTATATATATGTGTTTTGTTTTTAAATATCACTTTGTGCGATTTCTTTCACAGGAAGCCATTCAACTTAGGGACTCGAATAAATGACAATGTTCATTTAGACTCAAGTTAATGTTAATCCTGTGCATGTTGGTAAAAGATTTAGTGATTTACTAAATATTTAACAAAAAATTTCCAAAATTAGGAAACCACATTCAGCAATTAACACTTGAAAGCTTTAGCTTATTTACAGTCAGTGTTGCTTTTGATTGATGTTTCCTACCCAGGAGAAGGAAAACATTTAACCAACTCACTATTTCTCACCAGGATCTGAAATAAGTCAAAAGGTGAAAACTTTGACTAGCCTGTAAAACATTTTTTTTCTTCTCTTTTTAAATAATCATTAACTTTAATCCTAAGGAAGCCTTAGTGACAATACGCAAAGACAATTCATTTGTTTCCTAACTTGTAAATATTAAAACATTGAAAGGCTTTAAATGAAGATAAGCTTTAACAAATAGAACAAAGCCAATTCTAACTTTAAAACAAAGTGAAGACTTATACTGTAACTCTAAAGCTTTAAAGCATTTAACCTTTTCTATTTTTGTTGCTCTCTTTTTCTTTTGTAAATAAAAGCATTACTTTCAAGTGAGATTCAACAAAAAGTCACAACCTAGTTGAGGACTATTCCAAAACTACACTTTGATAACTGAACTGAAAGAAGTCAATCGACACATTTTTTTTTTTTTTTTTTGCTTTTGACTTGGGAAATACAAATCAAAATACAGTGTCAACAAATAAATTAACACGTATTCCACATTTCTAAAGAATTTCCAAAATATTTGCTTTCCTTCTTACAAGCCTGGAAGTTGAAACAAACTCCAAAAAGAAGCTTGTAATTACCCTCACTGTAAAACAACAATCAAGGTTAACTCTTGACTCACAACTTCAGCTATAATCAGCAAAT